>JTDE01000863.1:135576-146417 GCA_014338405.1 Paragonimus skrjabini miyazakii
ATACTTCCCGCTCGTTTAAGCTGCGGATGGGGGTTGACTTGAGGGACCCCACCCCGAGTCTCTGACTCAAAAGTTTGACCTGTGAGACAATAGGATATAGGGTTTTCTTGGGGGACCCCACCCGGAGCCAATGACTCAAGAGTCTGACTCACTTGTCAGTGAGGGGCTTGCCTAGCCCGAGGGCGCAGTGAATAAGACAATGATGTCTCATTGTGAGCACTGCTGCGCGCAGTGGATGTACGCGAAGCTATATCAGGCTTTTGGGGGATACTAGATGTTTTTCGACCGTACTGGACAATACGCCGGTGGTCACGGTCAACCCCTGGGCGACCGGAGTGCTCTTTGTTTGAGGGTACCTTTTCTAACCCCCTTCTTCCTGATACGGAGGACAGCAGTGCCGCAACTATGAAAATAGTTCTGCTGTATGCCCATAGGATCGTGCCTCATTACCTAAGCACTCCTACGCGGTCAGTAGTGCGACATACAATCCTATGTGTAACTACTTTTCGTCTGACTGCTCCCCTATGGTCTGTTTGATAATGTTGCACGTGGAAGGACCGGAGTCCCAGTCAGCATAGCCCGCCGGATCAAAACAGTAAACAAGCCCGACCACTTCGCCAAGGTAGCAGTATAGGTCGCTTGGCGCGCTTCTGAGTACCACCGAGTAGGCTGGGGCCCACTTCGCGTTTTTTTCCCTTGTCTTCTTGGTTGCTGCCGTTGGTCCCAGACTAGGCTACAACCAACTACTTAGCAGATTTCCAAAGATTTCTGGAACTGCACGGTTTGTTACCAAATCCAACCACGTTCTTTTAGTTCGATGCCTGTTGGGACTACATTTCGCCTGTTCTTCAGAAGGATGTTCAACATTGCTAGTAGACGAAGGTGGAGCGCATACCCACTTATCCACTACAAATCATTATCACTACAAGGCCACCTCAAGTGTTTGCCTAAATGTGCAGTCCACCTGTCAGGTCGGCGGAACTAACCGACGATCAAAGAACAATCTTATTCAAATATAGCTTCAATAACACCGACTTGACAGCCACCACAACTACGAATCAGAGAAAGTAGCTTCCTCCTACTTCCAGATAAAAAAGCTCGCCTCATCTCTTCCGGCTGTAAGACTAAGTGGTGCGCACTGGCTTAGCATAGATTCTTAGTCACTTGGCGTTCAAGTGCTCCACGGTCATTATATTCACAGCCCAATGGAATCGTGTGACGCTTGCTTATACAGTTTATCAACACAGACACCGCGATTTGTTCCCTATGTCCCTTGGCTTCTCTCACCTGATATAAACTGGGCAACTAGTTCACTAATGCTCTTCGATAAACGTTACTTACACTCTCCTTGCTGGAATTCCAGCTAATTATCTTGTACTTACAAGTGTATGACGTTTGGGCGCATAACAAAAAATACGGGCATGGTCCAAGTTCAGGTGGTAACTCCAAAATAAACAATTCCTTAACAAAGTAGAACCACCTGCAACTGACGGCCGTATGATTGACTGTGTCCGTGGATGAGATGCACATGGTAGCTCCCAAGTGACACATCTCCCACTAAGTTGAAACATGGTACTTGAAATATAGACACAATGAGATGCTCACGGTCGCTGCAGTCTTTCAACGTTGACAGTGCGTTCTGTCAAGAAACCAAACACACCACCCAGCCGATTCTCATCTGGAGGAAGACAACCAAGTTCAACACTAAATTTGTCGACCAGAATGATTATGTTAGGGTCCAATTCAGAAGGTCGAAGAGGGCATCGTAGAACGCATTCTTGGCGGTATTCGAACGACTATCAGTTGGAACATGAGCCAAAAATGATGGATATACGCTATTCTGATTTGCACTGACAGATTGCAACCAACGTACTGAGTGTGACAACGCACAATAGACTGTTCGCCGGGATCCAATCGAACAAACAATATATTGCCGGGGAACCTAGTATGATTCTCATATCAACTTGATAATCAAATTTAGCATCGGCGTCACCAGAGACCGTGAGAGGGAAGTGCTTGGGTCAACAATTGTCTAGGTGAGTCTCAGTGAATAACAGTGCTAGAAACGTAGACTTGCGTATCCGATACACAGTACACATCAATCTCCATACGTGAGAGTGTATTTACCAAGGCAGCTTGCCTACCAAATTGTTGGAGAACGAGGACGCTGATGGTTTCAATGTTTACCAGTCATCACATCTTTTGATCACAATGTCATTCGAAAGTCAAGAGAATTGGATAGTAAAATAAAATGAGAAAATAGTAGTGGATGAACGCTGTCACCGTCAAGAAAAAAAAGATAAAATCTAATACCTTCCAGTCGTCCACGCCGGAGACGGAAACTGACTTGAGTGACCTCAAGGCGAGTATCCCATTCAAAAGTACGATCTGCAGAAAAAAAGAAGACAGGGCTTCTGTCGGACACCCCACACAGAATCAATTATTCACCAACCTGACTCAGTTGACGGTGAGAAGACTGTATGGCCCAACAGCGTAGTGAATATAAAGTTGATTTCTCATCCTGATTACGGCTACGCGTAATGGATATATTCAAAACTAGATCTAGTTTCCGAACGACACCAGCAGTTTCTCGACTGTATTGGATAATACGCCGACGGTGACGAGCAACAGTTGGGCGATCGGAGTACTCTTTACAAGAAAGCACCTTTCTTAACACTCTTCTTCCTTGTGTCTCAATAAACATACACTCATACAAGGTCAGTAGTGCGACATACAACCCCAGGCGTGTAACAACCTTTCATCTCACTGCTCCCATCTGACCTACCTGACATGGTTGAACCTTGAAGCACCGAAGTCCTAGTCAGCAGGGCCTTCCGGATCGGCGCGCACACAAACCTAATCACCAGTTTTAGATGACACAACCGGTCAGATACGAGAAGGAATGGATCAGTCTCTTACGTAAAACTTCATTACACAGCATCGAATGGGCCGGGTGTATAAGGAACTTGCTTCGATACCCACTCGGAGGACTTAATAAATTGCAGTAATCTACCAACTGTCAATTCTTACTGGTCTCCCTAAACAACCGTCTGTTACCTATAGTTAATCTAGACGCTATATACAGTAAGTGACACCGTCAGTGTAGAGAATGGCGGTGGAAATGCTGCATTTCAGAAGGGGAATAGCGGTCAGGTGGTGTACCAAATGCACGAACTAGAAAGTTATGACCAATAAGAAAAACAAACTGGAGTCGCACTAACACGTCGGAAGGGTTTGACAACGAGGTGGATGGCCGGCAGTTCTCTGCCGAAGGTACCGTAACTTGTTTGCGCAAATCGTGGCTTCTGAAAGAAAACGGACAGCGACCCGATCAAACCGTCAGGGACTCGCTGCAAAATGAAGCTAACAAAAGACTGATGCCTCGATCGTTAGAACCACGGGCAAGCTCGTCAGTTTTGGGATAGTTAAAGGATGTAACTTTCGCTAGCACTTGATTGGCGGGATGGAAACGTCGATGACTTCCAGAATGGTGTTGAACTTTTTACCGTTACTTTGCAGCAGAACAGTGAACGGCTTCAGCAGGTCAGAACAAGTGGGGATAAATCGACAATAATAATAAATGGCAGTTTCAAAAGAATCGACGAAGGCTCTTAATAGCTTGGAACAGTGGGTATTCAGAAACTGCGTTGGTTCTCTTCGGAAGCGGTCTAATGCCGCCTTTGTCAATTCGGTATCGCAGAAGGTCGATAGAAGAGCATGGAAGACACTTGGTTGTGTTCGGAGTAACTCCGTAATGGTTAAAACGTTATAAAACCAACTATATGCGCGATCATTGACTCTTCCTTTTCATTGCATCCTAGTGCCCTTTGTTTTTCCTCCTTCTCTTTTTGTCTTCCCATATTTTTAATCATTTATTACAGTGTCACTCTGTGGACCACTGTCAAGAGCGGGAGCAGCCCGAGCCATAGTACGTCAAATCTGAGAGTGATGATAGTATAAGTGAGACATGTGATCTTGGGTGTTGTATATAGTAATGACTATGTTATCGATGCAAACGAAGAGAAATTCAGGTCCGCGTAGGAGTTAGTTCATGAATCGTTGGAATATCTGGTCGACATTCTTGAGGCCGAAGGACACGCGGACAAATTTGTGGTGTTCAAATGGTGTTGTGATAGCGGCTTTGGTTATATTAACAAGAGCCACTGGAATCTGGTGTTACGTTCTGTATGCCTTATATTTCAAAAAATACTCCCTTTCCAGAATGTTTTACAGAAAATTCACGGACGTGCGAGATGGTGTATTGGTCTCGCACTGTGTTGTTAGTCACCGCTCGGTAGTCATCGCATGATCTCCAGTCTCCCGCCGTCATCTTGGATAACACGTGTAAAAATAATGACGACGAGTCGTTAGGAGGGTGGAGGATGCCCAGGCACATTACCTCGGCGAATTCTCCCTCAGCGACCTCGAGTTTTCGGAAGGTAATCAATGTGGACGCACAACGTTAGATGCTTTCCTGGTGGCAGTGTACACAGTGACGTCGTGTTTCGGCGTTGTGACATTCAATGTCGGTTTGCAGATTTCCGGAATACTTCTTAACAAAGCAATGTACTGACTGATCTCTGGTAAAGTCGTCTGGAGTCCAACCGAGTTGATTACAGTGAACTTATCGCGTACGCAGATGGTAGTGGCATTGTTTAAAAGTTTTCGCTGGCTAGGATCAACCGTCAGAGCACCGTGTTGGTGCCAAACCCGGCATCGCAAATATGATTAATTAAAGGGAAGGACTTATCGGCTGAATACACTAACTGACTTTATTATAATGGAGTGCTGGGGTTGTAAATTGATCGAATGATCTAAGTACCGAACGGCAGGCATACGGTCATTTACGTAAGTATGTAAGAAAACATGCTGGCATGCGAAGTAATCCTACGAAGTCAGAGAAAGGCTTCGAATTAGGTGAACCAAACCCGAAAGTATGAAGCACCAAATGTTGGTAATTTGAACCTAATGATGTCCACGGAAAAGTAAGCTACTGTCAGAATTGCAAATTGCTGACAGTTGCGAGCTTATGAGAACAAAACGGGATAAAAAGGGTTACATCATCATCATAAACAGCAATAAATCAGTTGTTCACACTGATGCTTAACTGCCACACAACCATGAACAAGAAAAAGCAAACCCTATATAGGAGGAAAGAAGGAACAAATAGAAGGGGAACGAATTATTAAAAATAGCCACGTTCATATTCAAACATACAACATCGTGGCGCCATCAGCAAGACAACTTCCTTACGGTTTTAACTGCCCCGCGTCATCAAGTGCACTCACTTCACAGACAACTAGGCCAAACAACGACAACATTCACGCCACTGAGTTCGGTTAGCCGCCATCTCACCTAACGTCTCCAGTCACCGACTCTGTGAATCGCGACGGCCCTAGTCCAAGAGACGAACCCGATCTACAGTGACCAACCCCCTCGTGAACCATTTCACTTGTCCATGCCAAGTCATTATCAGTCCACTTCGCACCTTACGCCAATAGACCGCAGCGTCGGCAAACAGTGCTCGGTGTGGCAAACGACTAGCTGGCATCCTTGGTACATGACCTAACCATCTAAGTCTGTGCAAATGGAGTGACTGAACAAAAGAATCCACTTGACAATCAGTGCCAAACACCCGTTTCCTAACCTCCTCGTTGCTTAATCGCTGGTGCCACTCGATACGAGCGATCGAACGCAGACATCGGTGGTCGGAAACCTGAAGACGGTTCACGTCCTCTACCCTGAGCGGCCAGGTTTCGCCACCGTAAAGTAATACAAACCTCACTATTCTGATATACGATGAGCAAAATTATAAAGCAACGGGCTCACTGACTATTGTAGTGGATTTAAACAATATATGCAGTAGGCTGTACAAATTAGGAATGGATACAAATAAAAAGGTAGTGAAAATAAAAGGAACTAGTTTGATATTTTGGGAAGTTTTGTCAGCTTGATATTCCACCATATTAATCAAAGGTATCTCTGATGGATCTAATCCGTTTCACTGCGCCAAAGGGATTCCTAGTAATCGGTGAAGATGATCATCTGGACAGATAATTCCGCAAATAGTCCAAAGTGGATAGCAGGCCTCATTAGCGTTCAACCCCGAAAAAACTGTGCACAGAAGACACGTAGGCGGAGGAAGAATGGACAAGACTTGATCTCCAAGAAGGTGTTTTTCGACTTGCACGTTGTAAATACCAAACGTATATACGTGTGTAGGAAAAACAAGCTTCAAAAACTGACATAATCCGAGATACAAAGTGTTTTACGTGAATTGCACATCAAGCTGTCTTCGTCCCATTCGATAAGTGTCATAAACGGACTCAGCAGAGGAATAATCGAAGAAACAGGGGACCGAAATTTACCGATCGCTGTTTAAAGGCCATAAGGACAGATGCTCGATAACATTTAATCTCATAAACCATCAGTCCACTTACTAGTTCCGAAATGTGAAGGAACTGCAATAATTATATCATTGAGAATGAAGAGAACATCGACGTTGGCCAACTCACAAGAAAACCTGATCAAGGAATACCTTTGAAGAAATTTACATCCATGAACGATAAATTTTCGCATATAGTGACGAAAAGTCGTCCAGTAAAGCGACATCTTCACTGTCTCATTCGCACGTTCCCACGCCACTCACGTTTATAAAGCGAAATCCGGTCCATAACATATCGAGATCTCCGTGTGAACGTCAGGTGCACTTTCACCTCGTTGTGCATTTAGCTGTTTTCTGTCAAGGATTTTGCTAGTCATTTCTCGCCAGTTGGCCCAATTTTGTTAAGTGACTACTCGCTCGGTCCGTCCGCAATTCACCCGTTATGGGTTTTGGTTGTATCTTACCACCGCGTCGAGATATCCTAATGAGTGTTCAATTGGATTAATTGCGTCCCAAGCGCGACCATCTTTGACATTACGGTGAGTAGAGAAACAGTGTCCTAAATCACAAACTAATTATATACTATAATGTTGTCGCGGATATAGGTCCATCCTCATCATTCAGATTGCGTCCCTGGTTTTGCAAGGGTGTTACCGTGAGCAGAAATACGTGAACAGGACATCGCCACAGTTTCTACCACTACATAACGGTCGTTGTACTTGATGACCGAGTTCGAGTGGTTAGTATTGTTAAGACATTACTCGAATACGCTATTGCTGTATAAGGTGAAAAAATCTTCGAAATGGTAAACTCAACCGGCAAGACGAAAATACCTTCGGAACAGTGAACGACTACTCAGATCATTGAACCTTAGGGAGTTATTCGATAGTTGAACAGGATAACTATTGCTTCGTTCATTTGGGTTTCGATAGGATGTAGTAAGCACAAATTCATGAAGTGCACAATGAGCACCGCTTTCGATGGAGCCAACGTAAACGACGAAGTAACCCTGATTAGTGCGCACAGATGGTGGAAAAATAAACATTCCTAAAACATAAACGCCATCCATTATTACCAGGCGAAAAACGCGACCAGGAAGCTACCAACGACGACCTGCTTGCCATTAACGAGGTCATAGCTGGAAAACTGCATATTGTTCCGTTAACACTGGAGTTCAACCGAAGAACGAACTATGACGACTTTTAGTTTAAACTCAAGTTGCTTGAAAGACGGGTACACATTATGACGTCACTATCAGCCAGGAAATCGCAACTTCTATGACAGTCAACTGACTGAAACTGTGACTTCAGACCCCAAGAACGAGCGTTCTGATTCCCTGAACGAATCACGCAAATCAGATGTCCGTAGCGTAACTATGGAAGGAACAGGCATTCACTAATTTAATCAACAATAGACAAACGGAAAGGAGTTTCTTACTAAGAAACCGACAGCTTTCAGCTGTAGTCGGCTTTTAGGACAAATCGTAAATGTTATGGAAAAAAATCTGCAAAACGCATTTATCCAGAAGATTCGGGGTAGTCATACAGAAACCCCCAAACAGACGTTATTCAGTACAGCAAAAGGTTTGCATCAAAACAGCGAAGAAAAAATGGTAAGCATGCGTCAGTGGTAAACATCAGACGAGACAAAAACAGGAAAAGTAGAGTGGCAAGTCAAGCAAAATGGAGTAAAAAGAAAGCACGATGCATGGAAATAGTTCAAAGATTCTGAATCGACACAACGAACATAGGCATCAGTTGCGGTAATATAAGGTTTTAAAGTAGTCCGCTTCAGAACCGATCGTGCGAGTCACATGTACAACCGGAATCCAAACACAGAGCAAACAGAGTGGCACGGGCGGAATGTAGGAAAAGTGAAATGACTGTGCACAGTTGAAACTTCAGTGATCAGACAGTGGTTGTGCTATAAGTGAAATGGAGATCACACAATGCGAGGAAACAGTGGAAGCAGTAGGAATTGTAACCACAACCGGAGAGGTAGTAAAGGAATGGAGAACTTTAATCTGATCACTAAAGCAAATTCGAACAATTGCAATGTGGCTGAATGATAGGATTGTTGAGCAGTTAAGTTATAAAGTGTCACAGTTCTGTAAAAAAAACGGAATAAAACGCTTGAGCCAACTATCAAATTTGTTGGCGAAAAAGTTTCCACTGATTCATAAGGAACTCGATAAGCTGAGCACAGGAAGGGTCTGTACACGCAGTGGGTAAAGGAATGGTCTGTTCTGTTCGAGAAGGCGTTGCCGCGACTGCGGCAGCCCAGGATGTTTTCTTATCTGGAGCCGCGGTTTGTATTGCAACAGTGGGTATAATTGTTGTTGTGCTAGTGGTGACAGAGGCAGAAGTCAGGGACGGGGGAGATTCAATTGGGACTGCTGCTGTCAGAGTTTCTGGTGGGTTTGACGGTGTTGAGAGACAGACGGCATTCGGAGTAGTGGGACGATACCGTGAGGCATTATGATATGACCTAGGTGTAGGTGCACCAAATCTATAAGGCAACTGATTCCGACCACTGAATGACATTGAGTGGTGTGGTCGTCTCCAGTTCGTTGTAGTGCGACGCCATTGTTCATCATGAACTGGACATTGGTTTGCAACTAAACCAGATTGAGAACCAGGACTGCGAGTAACACGACCCGCCTGGGTACGCCCAACTGGATTGACCGCAGTAACAGAACCATAAGGAATGGAAGATATTTGACGACCTGAATTCCGATCTTGAGGGTCTCCACTGTCAGGTGAGACATTTAACGTTCTGTGATTTCTATGGTACTTCTCTTGAGGCCGGTAAAAACCTCTTTCGTCATGTGATTCAGCGTTAATATGCGGATCAGAAGACAAGGACGGCGAGGAAGGAACAGATGACTTCTGTAAACCAGGTTCACTCATATCCACTTTTATGTGTATAGGTATGTGCTGTTCATTTTGGACGAGTTTATCCGCTTCATGTCGCGTAGCATATCCATTGACTAGCCGAGGATCACAAAAGCTGTTCCTACCACGAACGACCAAATTAGGACAATAGGAACGATTTGACGACGTGTGATCACGTGGTCCACGAAAAGAACGCGAACGAATAATATCAGCATCCGAGTGACCATTTGCATTTACACCTTCACCTGATACCATATTCTTCAGCTTCTTTTTATAACTATAACGTCCACCGGTCGAACGTCCTACTTCTGTCCATTGTTGTCCGGGTTCCCCTTCCGATCCATCGCCATTCAAATCAGGACCACCGGCGTGAGTTCCATTGGGGACTGTACCGCCTAAAATCATAGATGAGGATTCGTTCGAAGCTTGTTTCCTAGCGTGATTCTCGATTCCTAAGAAGTAAAAGTAAATCAAATAAATAGGTTGACCAAACATCGCAAATGTGGTACAACGTGAAACAGTACACTATGAGTTTAAAAGAGTTGATTAACTTTAGCGGTTACTAGACAGGCGGTTGCGAAGATGAACCCGTTGTTTGTTTCTTCCGTATTGGTAACTTGATAATATCTAATCCGTTTTGCTTATACATGTTTAACACGAATGACCACGTGAAGTGGCAAACGTGCAGAAATGAACTCAAGTATGTGAACGCACTGCACTCAGTTTATTTTCCTTATTCAGGTTGGGTTAGAAACAACTGGTAACTTTCGAACAAACTCAGTACTTGCACTTGCAGCGAGGTACATTAAGGCTGTCTAATTCCAATTTGTTCCAGACGAAACAAAGGAGGATTGACTATAACATTAAAAATGTCGAGGTAGATTTATTGTTCGGTGGAAGCCCGATTTATATTGACTGTGCCAACAAAATGTTGCTGTTTGATAGTTTTCATGCGGCGCGGACAACAATATCCCGTCCAGCCAGGTACCCTCAAAAGACGTCTTCCACGATATCGAAGGTTGTTGATGGGTACGTGCACTTGGGAGATGGAATCAGCAGCGAAAACATACAGATAATTAAACGGACTCGCAGTTACAAACTTCACGCGCTCCACTCAAAACAATGTCACTTACTTCATCTTAAAAGCGATTGTGACAGCAGTACTACTAGAAGGATGCGATGTTGCTTAAATCAGAAGACATAAGTCACATTTCGATAACCTACTGCTGAGAAAAGCGTTTAATCACAAACGGGTGAAACCAGCGGCAAAGTGCGGTGTGTAGCCACGGCCTAGACTAGCCGATCTAGCCGTGCTCTGAATGGGCAATACTTACACGCGATACACATACACACGCACCCGCACGTGCGCAACACGTGACTAGCTGTACGATCCGGGAGCTGACTATGATCGGTGTTGTCCGTGGGTTTCTTCCATTGCAGATTTTGAGAACAGCAAAGCATGTTTCTGTAAAAATACTTATATCCGAGCGGTATTATCAAGTGGCGGTAACTATAAGAAGCGGACATCTGGTAGTGAGTGTCGAGCGAGTTCACTCATCATC
>JTDE01000863.1:163961-187702 GCA_014338405.1 Paragonimus skrjabini miyazakii
CAGATTACGCGTAACTCGTTGTAGACTTGGATCGTTAGCAAACGATTCAATAGTACTGGAATGCTTCAATATATTTGGCCCGGACACCTCGCCTTCCAACGAGGACGGGTAGCAACGCTCTCCTGTCATGGAATTCCGGCATTCTACGAGAATGACGAAATTGGATATTGTGGAAATTGCCACCGGTTCTGACAATTACGGCGTTATCGAGGCTGATTCCGCTTCTGTGAACCAACAATATGCCACCGGACGATCAAGCACTTCTCTGCCACTCGAGACTGCAGCGATTACACATGAACCCTTTCCCCTCTCGGATGAGAACCAGTTGGACAATCATACCTATGGTGACGTTCCCCTTTCTATTGACTTTAATTCTTTAAAGTTCACGAACGGTTCTTCTATGCCAAGTGTTTTGAGTGTTTCTAAAGGCTTTCCTAATGATAGGATTCCACCTGAACCGAGTGTTGTCGAGCATGATTGCTGTTTGTTTTGGGCCCCTAGGACTAAGCAGGGATCCGGCCCAGGGGTAGCGATAGAAACGGTAGTGACCCCACCGGAGAAGATGGAAAGTGTGTCTAACTCATCTGCTGCTTTTCCCGTTCGGCTTAATCATGCTCTGTTAAATGTTTCCAACGAAGTTTCTGATGACCTGTTTAAAGAGGAGCTGATATTGAAGGCAAAGGAGCTAGAGTTGAGGCGTAAGCTGCTCGAGCTCCATTAGAGGCGCCGTAGGCTTGTGGAAGTCGAACCCGTTCCGAAAGTCGAGACTAGATTTAGCACAAGGCCAAGGGATAGTACCAGTCACCTCGTTCAACAGCGGGCTTCGGGAACAAACCCCTTTAGTTTGGATCCTGTTGAGTCTTTAGAGCGGGCTCTCAGGCCTTTGATTCTTGGAGCCACTCTTCCGAAAATTGAAGTTGACAGTTTCGATGATTCCCCAAAGAATTACTTCACCTTTGTCAGAAGTTTTGAAGGTAACGTAGCAGATAAGTTGGTTGATGAAGGATCAAAGCTTTCATATTTATTGCATTATTGTCGTGGCAGAGCGAAAGAGGCGATTAATCATTGCACGCTCTTGCCAAACGAGATGGGTTTCACAGAGGCAATGAGAATTTTGCACCAGCAGTTTGGCTGCCGGCATGATATTATGCAAGCGGTAAGCAAAGACGTTTCCATGGGTCCTAAGTTAATCGCTGGTGATGTTGATGATTTGCGTGGACTAGCTAGTCAGATGAAGGGCTATCAGGCGATGCTGACGCAGCTAGATTACGGAGCAGAATTAAACTGCTCAACGAACCTCATTAAAACGGTCGAATGATTACCTCGCCACTTACAAGAAAGGTGGGCAGAAGTTGCTGAGAACATATCTGAGTGCGGAAGGGAACCTAACTTCGGCGACTTATTACATTTTGTGGAGAAAGGAGTGGCAGTCAGCGCTAGTCAGTATGACCAGTTGGCCGCTCGCATTGAAAATAAGTCAAGTTATCCAACGTCCTGTGGACCCTCTGGAGTCAAATACTCGAGGTGCAACGTTGGAATAGATGTACCTTATGAGGGAGTGAACTTGAAGTGCCCGGTTTGTAAGGGCAACAATGACATATCTGATTGTAGTTGGTTTAGCAGCAAATCTTTGGAGCAACGCAAGGCAATGTTGAAGAACATAGGACGCTGTTTTGTTCGCTTGAAAGCGAACCATGTTGCGAGGTCTTGTAGGGTACAGATACGGTGTGGGATACCGGGTTGTGGTCGGCGCGATCATACATTGGTTCATGAAGACCAGGCTGAACAATGTAAGGAGGCAAAGCCGTCCTCGTGCTGTGCGACATCCAGTCGAAACGGATTTGTCCCGATAAGGTTGGCTGGCCCAGAGGCGTCAGTGACAACGTATGCCTTTTTGGATAATGGATCTGGTACTACGTTGCTTGATGAATCTATTGCAAGAGCAATCGGTTTGCAGGGACAGCCCTGTCAGATGGTTTTCCGTACTCAACACGGAACTTGTACAACATCATGCAGTAAAGCGTCATTTGAGTTGCAATCTTTGGATCAGGTGCATTCTGTCACAGCTGGTTCAGTTTATACTGTGAAACAGTTGCCACTGACGCAGGCTGGCGTCGTCCAACAATCTGAGGTAGATAAATGGGTTCACATGAAGGACCTTTTGTTTGATAGGTTAACTGAAAACGGCGTAGGGATCCTAGTAGGATGCGACGTCTCTGAAGCATACTGGGTACTGGAACATAGACTGGGAAGTGGCAGTGAGCCCTATGCAAGTAAGACCATTTTCGGCTGGAGTCTCCGAGGTCCGCGTCATTCCGTAACCTGGAATAATCATCGTGTAAACCTCGTCGAATCACGTCATGTCTCGTTGAATGATTTGACCCGAAGGACGTGTGAGTTAGATTTCACCGACGGAAGCACTTCGGAGGACAAAGAGCTTCCTGTGGAAGACAAACAAGCATTAACTATAGCTGAAAGCAATGTAATATTTAAGGGCGGTCGCTATGAAACAGGCATGCCGTGAAGACAACATAGTCGGGTATTACACAATAATAAAGTGATGGCTGAGGAACGCCTTGCTGCTTCGAAGCGAAGGTTGATTCGAGACCCAAAGCCAAACGCTGGCTATTCCGCCTTGATACTGGAGCACTTCAGGAAGGGACACATAAAAAAGAGTGCTACAATTACAACAAGGAGATGGTACTGGCCAGTTCATCCTGTACTTAACCTGAATAAACCCGGTAAGATAGGCGTACTCTCTGATGGTGCAGCTAAACACGGAGGTGCGTCCCTCAATAAACCCCTACTCCAGGGTTCGGATTTGGATAACAGTTTGCTAGGAGTACTCGTGCGTTTTCTCAAATACCTGGTGGCAGTCCCCGCTGACATTGACGAAACGTTCCTGCAGATGAGAGTGCCATGCCGTGATCGGTGTGCATTAAGTTTTCTTTGGCGGCGTTCTGATTCGTTCGAAGAACCGTCGGATACCGACGAGCAGCATGTTTGCCCCTTTGGGGCGACATCTTCGTCATTGTGTGCTAGTTTCGCACTACAAAAGTTAGCTGTGGTTAATCAGCAGCAGTTTCTATCAAAGATTCCTATCGTAGTGAAAGAGAAGCTCTACGTGGATGACTATCTAGTGTCTTTCGACTCAATATCCGGGACCAGGGCTGTAGTAGATGAACTTCGAACGATGCTGCGGGTTTGTGCGTTTAGACTCACTAAGTGGGTTTCTAACCGTATTGAGGCTATTGAACATTTAACCAATGAAGGAAATCTTTTTGGCACCCGGGATGTTGAACTCCATAGCCGTCAATACCAACGAGCTCTGAGCGTGTGGTGGCATGTAGCAGACGACTGCCTCCGGTTTCAGATTAGCCTCCCTCACACCGGTAACACGAAAAGAGAAATATTACGTTGTGCAGCTCCGTTATACGATCCCTTGGGAACAGTGGCAGTAATGTTATTGCCGGCTCGCAGGCAGCTTCAAGACATTTGTTACCAATGCATCAGTTGGGATCCCGATATAAAAGAGTATGATTGGGTACGCTCGGAAGGTTGGCTGAACGATGTCGAATCCATGGACAGCGTAGTATTGCCCAAGTGCATGGTTCATGGACTTTCCGCAGCAAACCTTGTCGAATTTAACACATTCTGTGATGCGTCTGAAGTCGGTTACGGAACAGTGGGTTATCTAAGGTTGGTTGTCCTGACTGGCAATATTCTATTTGGCCTTCTGATGGGCAAATTTAGAGTGACCCCAAAAACGGCATTTAAGATACCAAGGTTGGAGCTCACGACAGCCGTTCTGTCGTCCAAACTGATGAATTTCCTGATTCGTGAGTTGAGAATTCCAATGAGTAATGCACTGTGGACAGATTTCACAGTAGTGTTGTACTACTTACAGATCACACCCAAATGTTTGATAGCATCGCGCCACCTACAGGTAGGCGATGTAATTTCTCATCACGAAGGGGCTTCTAGGGATGTTTGGTCTTATCACCGAGGTATTTCCTGATAATGACGGGCACGGACGTCAAGCGCCAGTAAGAACTGCAGATGGTACCGTCAGACGGGACATCAGATGGCTCTGTTTCTAGAAGCGTCCGCAGAGCAACACCAGGTCGCTACGGATGAGGCAGAAAGTACGGATCCATCCACTGAACCGGTTGATCGCTGTTGTTCCTACTGCCACCTCAAGTTTGGAAAACCAGCTGGTTTTCGGTGCCCAGTGTTGATTTTGTTGAGGTCTGTTGCTTTATTTCTGAGATTGCTGTGCTTTGCTTGATCAGTGTTGAAGGGTGGCCTTATCTTTCCTCAATTTTCCTTAAGAATGAAGAGTATTGACCATTTTCCTTCTTACACCGGCTACTGTAACCGTTTCCCTTACTCTCATTCAGTCATTTTTAAATGTCAAAATAGGACATTCTTCTTCCATATTCTTTCTTGAGTAGCTTATAATTCTTATCATTTTTTGGCGCGTGAACAGTCATTTTGCTCCGACCCAACCAATGACCATTTGTTTGAGTGAGCTCAATTCCGTTTTATCGTCCCCCATTACTGAGCGTTGCCTAGTTGTCAGATTTGTTCTACAGGTATATCATTTATTCAATTTCTGGGGATTTTTCACATTCGAGGTGAGATATTTAATTTTCATGTACATCGATTCAAATAGTACCGTATTAGGTCCAGTTTTCACGAGCGCCTTCTCATTAACCGTTTCGAAGACAGATTATCTTCTCTACCGTTGGATATTGAGATAGGCATTTTTGGATCATCAGATTACGCGTAACTCGTTGTAGACTTGGATCGTTAGCGAACGAATCAATATCCAATATTACTCGATACCTCGATGTCAACGCATAGAGGAGTCACTTATAACATGGTGGAGGCGATGGATGGCTTGAAAACTTAGGAGAGGAGGGACCTAGAATATGACTTTTCAGAACCCCAGAAGGAGACATACGTATGGTTGATGATGAGTCATCGACATTTGCGCGGGTTTCCTGACCGACGATCTGACAGTCTGCCGAAGAGAAGAACAAGCAACCGAAGCTACAGTAAAAACACCTGCGAGGCCGAAATTAATTAAGAACTTATCAAAGACGTTGGACAGGCCTAAGTGGAAGACTACCAATTCCAGGCCGAGATCAGCGGCCTTTGTTCAGTGGCTAGGAAGTGGTTGGTGACGCAGAGCTAGCCACTTCAAAAGCCCTGCTGTGATGTTGCCTGTAGAAGAGCAGAGACGAGGTCGCATATTTAGACTTTCCAACACTTCAGACAAGACCAAGAGAAGCACGATCTGAATATATTTCTATTGGTCTGAACAGTCTCCGCTTTTATACAATCAATAAATGGCGCAGAATTTTTAACGGCAGTGTTGTTAATCAGGCTCTAGTAGATAGTAGAAAACATTCAAGAGAGGCGTTCTGAAAGATATACTAAATAGTACCCTCGTCTTAAAGAACGCACGACAAATTTGGTCAGCTGCTGCAGTCTCATAGACGTTCAGACTTCCCAGTTCACAAATGACGGGAGGGAGGAGAGTGGATATGTGTAAACGAGGGAAGCAGTTCATAATAGTAGCTAGAGCAACTGCTTCTATGTTAGGAGTAAATGCCGCAGAGAAAAACAACATGAGAGCTTCAGCCACTTCAGAGTTGCCGTATATGATACGTCTGTTACGTGTGAGGATTGTAATATCAGCACATATTCTAAGGGGCAAAAGAAGGAACTGGGTTCTCAACGAAATCATAGGTAACGTGAGATTCACAGAACCTCTTATCATTTTTAACCAGGATATTACAATTTTTCTTTGTAAAATGATAACGCATAAGGTCTGTCTGCGTTGAAGGAGCGTTTTGTTTCTATATTGTGCGTTCGGTTATTTTGCTGAAAAATTCTACCCACGTGTTTCTGACGCATTAGTTTTGTATTTGTCACCTTTGTATATAACTCCCTCATATATAACTCTCTCTCAATTTTCCAGGCTAACCGAACATGCTCAGTGTGACATACAAACTGATGGGGAGGCAATGATTGTATCCGACGATATATTGCTCAACACGCAGTTGTACCAGAATTACTCAGAAATGCTAGGATTAGAGAGCTATGACAGCTACGTTTAGATGCAGTTGTCGCGCTTGTTTGTCTGATTGTCCGCAGACCCAGGATATTCGTACACAACCTTGGCGTGACGGTCTCTTTATATCCAATTCTTATGTTCTTGTTGGTCTTCGTCGTGTGTTATATTCAATAGTACATGTTGTTCTACCAGTGTGGGGGGCTAGTGTATTATCTGTTTAATTTTATTTGGTCTGCTTTACAGGAGACAAACCTCTGCAGTTCCGTTTGATTTATCAAGGGGACTTGTAAAGTAAATTTGCACATTCCTTTTTCAATATTTATTTATCTGCAGATAGTCGATTTGTATACTTATCGTACAACTTTGCTGCTGATACTGACTGTCGCGATTGAACTTATTAGCTGCCTGTTTTCCGTCTTTTCTTACCTACCCAATGGTGTTAAATGACCTTCGGTCAAGTCTCGTCTTCCATCCGGTGATTACTACTGGTCTTTGCGTTGCTCGGAAATGGTTCACTTTTAACAGAGCCTTTCACATACGTTGCTTCCACAATATTTAGTGTCTATTGCCCGTTCATAAAAAGCAACAGGAAGGCTCGTGTTTAGCTTAGGATTTATGGAACGATAACAATATGGCGTCGGCTGTTCGAAGATGACTGGATATTTACGACTCGTGCTGATTAACTTGGCTGAAATTCAAGCAGGAAATGGAAAGAATATCGACTGCGAAAGAGTCGATAGAGGAACAATAGGCTTGATGCCATTTTCCTATCGTAATTTCTGTAGACATTGAGATGTGCATATCACAAGTGGAGGTCTAAAGTAAGCCGGCGCGATCACTTCTTCCTAGCAGAGGCAAGAATGTCGTGAGTGGTCGTAGGCAGTTCACTAGCAAAAATCCCTTTGCTATGAGGAAATGAGCCGTCAAATTCCCACCGATTGGGACAACGTAGATGTAGAGTTCATGAATACAGCTGGTGAACCTGGAAACTGTAGACGATGGGCCTTCGAGGTGAAAACGATCGGGACTCAACGAAAGGAATTCTAAGTAACCTAGAATTAGGGTAAGAGTAAGGTTCATCTGCTTTGTGCGAGAAAATGTTCATAGAAGACGATCATTCAAGCTGTACGGGACAGGATAGTGGCAAATTTTGCCCACTAAAATGCCAGTCGATGGATTGGGGAATCGGTAAGTGAGGAGAAGATGGAATCTACTAAAACGGGGCGTGGTAGAGAAGAGTACACATATAGCATGGATTTGCCGCCGGGATATTTAGTAAGGTCATTCGTGAATGGCACCACTTATGGTATCTCAATTTCAGAGATATCTTTTCGAAGTCAGGCAGTTCTCTAAATTCACTGTCACTATGGAGAGCCCACCTACAGAGGAAGCAACGCACCTCAACCCTTTTCGGAAGCTTCTGGCATATGTGTACACAACTACTCAGAAAGATATGCTGAAGGAGGTGAGGCCAACTGGGGAATCGGCTTCGTTACCTGCTATTATAGTAGGACTGGGGAGAAAGGGTTACTGTGCATACAGGTTTAAACTTCCGGTGTAAAAGCGGGCGGTCTGATAAGAGCAGGCTTGACGGGACTAAAATTAGCTGACAATGTACGTAGCTGCGTTGCGGTCTGAGATCCGCTTATCAACCTTTCCTTGAGCTAGAAAAGGATCAGCACGGTTGGTGATACATATGAAGGGCCAGTGACTAGCATGAACGTCTAGAATGCTGGTTAATGAATCGTTCGCGAACGATTCATGTTCACGCTGAATAGTGCATAATATGAGGATCCAATAAATCTATTTTTCGGTATCCAACGGTAAGGAAAATTTTTATCTTCGACACGGTTAGTGAGGAGACGCCCGTATGATCTGGATTTATTACGCTAATTAATAAATAAGTATGCAAAAAGTTAAATCTCAATTCAATTATGAAAATTCGCGAAACGCCCTGTGGAGAATGTGACCCCATAACGAAATATACAATCAAACATCGTTCAGTATTGAGTTTTAACTCGCTTTAAAAATGGTCATTGGTTGTATCAGTGCAAAACTACCGTCTGCGTATCAAGGAATTATAGGAGAAAAAATACAACAAGAAGGTGGCTAATTTTGGCATTTAGAATTTCACGGGGTTCAGACTGAATACCAGCAAGGAAATGGTAATAGATGGTGCAAGCATGAGTTGATTAATGCAGTTTATTCGATGAAGATGAAAAAACGTGGAGCCAAGTTTTAACATAAACCATCTAAGCCCAGCGATTTCAAAAACGGTCTAATAGATCTTACCAAAATCGGCGGCGGTCGTAATTCTTGCCAAAGTTTTAGTGGAACAGATGTGTGAACTACAATAATTCTCGATACAAAAATAACGAGTGAAGTCAAGGACTGGACTCACCAAAGATTGACGATGTTCGTGAGGCGTCCAATGATGTTGGAAAGTATTCAAATTATTCCAAGCGTAACTGAGGATGCGAAGTGACCGAGCTGAAAGTAAATCCAACAAGTAGGATGTTTGAAACTGCGTAGCAACCACCGGTGTCGTAGGAAGAACCAGCAAGCGCGTGTAGCAGAATTTATTCGAAAACGTGTTGTGTTGTTGTTTTTACTGAATTCAAACAAAAATGTACAACGTGGTCTGATGCAGCAGTTACGCAATGTTAGCAAAATGTAGTACAAAATAATGAAAACTCTACACAGTCATGCAGAACAATCCGGGCTTACAGTGGTCGTTGACTGAGTCAGTCGCAGACGACACATAACACTTCATGTTCTCATGGCCTTCTGAGGGACTCCCGATCAGTCTGTGATAAAAACGATATAAAAGCACTCGTGTTGATATGTCACTTGCTTATCCTTTTTAGTTATCTCTGTCAATGCGTGCACCATGGTGCTGATGGGCCGTGAAACGTTTGCCTGTAGGTTTAGGTCTTTCACGAGCTTTCGCTTTAGTCCCTAGGTACATTTAATTTGGGGTAACTTATGATAAAACCACTCAAGATTCTCTGCATTGAAGAGATTACTAGAATTATGTTATCGGCCCCCGACATTTTTACGAGCACCACCGTAGGCTGGTGTGGTTGATGTTACTGAGTTTCCAGTGTGACCGACTTGGCAGTGCCAATAAAGGTGCTGGTAAGCTAATAACACAGCTTGCGCCGGGCTGACTGGTCTTCGCTTTTCCCGTGAACTGAGAATAGATTCCGCCGTCCAAAAGATCAGGTAGAATCAAAATTTTTGCTGAGACCGAAATGAATCGAACAAAACAGTTACTGTGTGTTGCGGTCCGCTGCATTCTGGAACATAGAAGTACAGATCTGTCTAAATGATTCTGATGCAAGTCGGATGGAGGCTGCATTAATGTTCGTCCTGGAAGTTTGGCAGCCCCAATTGCTAGAGTTGCGATCCTATTCGGTAGGCCAGAGTAATCAAACAAACCATTCCGCGATATCGCATCGTGTTTTAGGATATAGCGATACAACATTTAAAGTTCGTGTTCTGAGTGATGAGATGGACTGAATAAATATACAGTGAGTTGAGCTGGCGATCTGACAAGAGATTGAAGAAACAGTTTTAGTTGGGTTAATGGATTGCAGCTCTATGGTGAAGAAAGTCAAGGTGACATTTTAAAGTGACGTAGAACCTATTGACTAAGAAGTCTCGTCTAATTGATTTGTACTGTTTCTACAGCTGAGATGAGAATAGTTAAATGGAACTGGTGGGCACATACCGAGCAGAAAATAAAGATACAACGGCATGAATTCGTCGCGCTGTATGTGAGTTCATTTCTGACATGTCACGTGTCACGCGTGACAACGGCACGTTACTACTTTACAGCAGACAGAACAAACTGATCTAGATATCATGTATATGCAATGTTTGGAGTTCGCAGGAATTATGACGTGTGAATGAGAAAATTGGAACAAACGCTACGAAAACCAATGTAGAGTTGGTTGAAACAAAAAACGGTAGCCTACACACTGATGGAAAAATCGCAGCTTAAGAATTCAGTAAAGCGGCTTGAAGTGCAAGATAAAACATAACGAAAGGAGTGAGCATTTGTTAACGTTAATACAATAACTTGAACTTACACACAAAACGAAGGAGAAATTCTCCTACGTCACTCAGGACAGGAACCCAGAACCAGCAAACTGACAACACAACCAATGTCCTGTGGGAGTGCAAACACAGATAATGCTAGATGTCTCAATTTCTGTCCGAAAGTAGGACCAGGTAATATAGCCAGGCCTTCCAAAAATATCCAATTATATTGGCGGAACTGACGTGGACATCACAGATGGCTGGGTTATTCGAGAATTTAGTCGTTTCCAGTGTGCAGCAGGACCACGTTGTTCAGAACAAGCGTCCGTGATATGAGTTTCACGACGTTCTCACATTAACAGCCGTTTGTCAGCGCCATTATAGTAAACTTGTTTTTGGTTTCTATCTGATAATAGCTGCGTCGTTAGCCAGGGATTCAGTGTATATTTTTAGTTCTCATTTCCGCATCAGCTTGCTGGGGTGAAACTAAAAACCAAGCTCCCGGGATTAATACAGCTGATCTGTTAAAAACTGCGCACTCCCTAAGTAACTCACCTAAAACGTGTCCGCTCGTCAACAAAGCCGTCACCGAAAGTGACTCAGCATCGCGCCTATGGATTACAATTGATATCAAGAGTCGGAATACATCTCTAAGTCAAGTGTGAATGAATGGGGATTCAGTGACGTTCCAAAATGAGCGTCAACAATCTCAAGCGATGAGCTACTTGAGGTGTTGTAAGTTCTGTAAAAAGGTATTATTATCCGAGGAAGATTTGGGGACGAAGAACGTAGGCCTTCTTGTCGCGACATCATCGTCCACCGTTTTTCACCATGATCAAGGACAGCTCTGACAGGCCAAAGAGGTATTATATAAAAATGTAGTCAGCGTGACGACTCCATATGCTAAACGATTAGGGATCACAAGGTTTCATTCGAGACGCACAGGGGACACTTGTTTTGGTGGCGACAATTTTGGCGGGAGCCGATCTATTGCTTTTAGCGACAAACAGGTCACTGTTTCAGTGACGATACCGCCTGAGCAACATGCATAAGCATCAGTATTGCATAAAACTCTTGAGGTAGTTGAAATCTTTACTGCCCATTTGAGAAAAGATATATTCTGTCGTTCACACCATCGCAGCCCCAATTCCTGTAATCATCTTGCGATAACAAACGGAGGGTAGGTTAAACAGAAGTCAGATACACATATCATATTTTAGACCTTCTCGGGTGGTACACGTTTCGTTTCGTGCACTTCGAACGATGAATGCACTTCCGTGCCTCCACCATGTGGTATTTATACTCACTCACTTGTATTTGGAAAAATTTCCGATCGTGCGGAAGCCGTTTAACCCGAGTAAAGTCAGTCAAGGGATGTTAAAACCACTGACATTCCACATGTGTGAATCGCCAGAGCAAACACTGGGAATAACGTTAAAATGGCTTTTGATTTACATTAACATCAATGCGGGACCGAGCACGTACAATGGAGTAAATCATATGTGGATCAAATAGAGGGAAAAGTTTGCCTTGGTTTCCATCATAAAATTTCCAATTGTACGAAAGATTGTAACCCAGGGAATAATCTCTCATTTCAAGGCGCAACTTTTCTACACGAGGAAGATATGGATATCATCACAGGCCCTAACAGGAGGAAAAGATATTATCTGGGACGAAGCAACTGCTTTGACTACTCCCAGGGTAGCGCTGACAGTGTGTGTGATGCCGATAAGTAGTTTGGCAGATCTGTTAATTTAGAAGTAGCCCGAGTATCAAAGTTCTGGACTTATTTATCGGTGGCACGTTTTCGGTGTTCACCGGTAACGTTGGCGGATTCTTGCATGAACGGATCAAGGAAGCCTGCCTGGGCAGTCAACCTGCTTGGCCATTCGTGGATTCCGAATGACACAGTAGGTTGGGTATGCAGCTGAGTTCAAGTGTGAATGTTCTGATGTTTTGCCATGGCCCAAGTATTCGAGTGGTTGAGCATTTGCCGCATCTGAGCTAGCATTATCTATCGCTGGTTCAAACGAAGCTGAAGTTTACGTTTTTACTGATAAGGCATTTTCTTGAAACAAGCATGTTGCCTGCTGGTGAATTGTTTTGGGGGATGCAAAGCCGACTAGATGAAAAGGGATCGCTTATGAAGGAGAGGTTTAGGATGGTGAATTTCGGTGAAGATATCGTGTGTTTTCTCAGTGTTCGAGTGGTCGGTATCCAACTGAAAGTGGTGATCAATGTGCTTAAATGTGAACTTTACGGCGGTTCATTCCATTACATTTAATAGATTACCGATCTTGAGTGCCCGCTTCTAACGGTCATGAAGAGGTTTCATTCGGATGACGGTTGCTACTTTGTTACTTAGCCAAAGCCTGCCAATCACATAGAAATTCGAGCTCAATTCAACTCACAATTGCCTCGTGCTACAGTCTAAAGTTGTGCCCATTCACGTTTATAACTACTTGCGTTGTCTCCATTCGCGTTAAAGACACCGATATTCCTGAGACTCGTTTGATATGCAAGCGAATCAATACGATAAAGCACATCAACTAACAACAGCAAGAGAACTTGCCTCAGCAATTTATCTACGCAAGATTGGGTCATTATGGCCAACACTTGTTCTGTCTTTCTCTAGAATCTAACATATAAACTCTTATATCACCCTAACGCTGATTTAAACTTATCTAACATTTTTTCGGTGAGTCACGTTGGATGACATCAGGCATAATTTCTTGGAAACCTCGCATTTTCTTTTACTGCGTACTCACGATGGGCATTTCTTTCATCTGCTAAAGGATTTAATTCTAGACGTAAGTGAACTTTTCGATCGATGCCCACCTGACACATATTCCCTGTTGACAAAACGTATCTTGAATACATCGTGAATCCGGGCGAATTTCGATCCCCGTGAGCAGTCGATTACAATCCACCAGAACAGATATGAGCGTTGCAATTAAGCGTAAGTGAAACCAAAGCGTCAAATGAACGGAGATTTTCCAGTTGGAGCCGAAGACGGATTGAACACATGAGAGCGAGTGTCTGACGAATGAGTAGGAATATTTATCTTCAATATGTCAAAATTTGTAGACAGGGCAATTCAGACCGGGAAATTCAACTGGTTCTGCTGTATTGCGTCGTGTTGCTGTTCTCATTGTTTCCGATTGGATTAGTTGTATGCATAACTTACCGGCCCAAGACTACATATTTCGAGTTTTTCTCATTCCAGATCGATTGTCGAACACTTGGCCCCGAGGAATCGTTGTGTCCCGCAGTCTCCAATTTACTGTCCGTTACGGAGTCACCCCTTCAGAAGGATGCCTGCAATTATTGTAACGAGGGTTCCGATTGAGGACAAGAAGCGTGGTTACCAACATTTCGTCATAAGAACGAAAACCCACACAAGCTTAACAAACGCAGCCACTTCAACAACCAGTAAACGGACCAAGGCAAATCTTTTATATTTGCTGACGAAATCAACGTCGGTTACACAATTTAGCGCTCCGGCAGTCTCGTCTTCTTTTGAAAAATATTAAGGACGACCCGGTGTCGTTGGAATCGTAATGAAAAGTGGTTGGTGACAATCTTAGAGAACAGTACGAACCTAGTCGCACGTGGTTGACAAACGCTTGATGGCTCTGTCTCGTTAAGTGTAATCAATATACAAACCGCTGACTCTGTTCGAGATGTAAGAACATAATACTCAAGCTCCAATTTCTCTGAACAGGTATGCTCTCAGGTAGCCAAAGCCAAATGAACAGCGGATTGTAGTGAAAAGACATTTAGTCTATCGGCTGTGCGGCTGACTGTAAAAAATGTATGTTCGATCTAAAACTAGGTATTGTGCATTCACCTATAAACATCCGCACAAGTTCGGTAGGCCTGTAGTAAAAAGCTTCTAACGACAATGTGTCAAAAGTTTTTAGGGTGTACATCTTTCGTCAGCTATGGAGTAGGTTATCAAATACTGGATATTCATTCACTCTGATAATGAAGATTAGAGTGGAACCTCGCGCTGTCTTATAAACTGTTAAATTTGAACACCTTCATTACATCGTTTGCCGTTCATTTATAACACTGCCTCCATACAGAATTCCACTTCGCTTTCACTTTGCAAACCTTGACAGTTAGAAAGAAAGCAATAGCAAACTTTTATTTAAGTGCGTTCCTGTATTTAGACTAAACCTTCAAAAGGAATTAAAGTTATTGACAGGATTCAGTTTATCACACCGGTTTAGGCAACTACCTTACGCTATCAAAAACACTGCCTATCCGTGTGATATTTTACAAAGTCAATCACAAGCACAACACAGTATGTTCAACGTTTGCTAATCGTAACACAGAAGGTCTGTTTCGCAAAAGAAGAAAAAGACACGAGTCAACAGTACACGTGTACTGAACACAACACAGATACCGAGAGATTCAACTCACAACGTGTCTTTCTCCACATATATATATATATATATGTGCAGGGTCCACGGTCCGGAATAGCCCACCAACCAGAGGTGGTTTCACGCTCACTGCCCGCCAACCTCCGGTTCCGGTTGTTCATCCCCCTCAGCCCGTTGCGCGGACGCGGACAACCCGCGTGTTCGAGGGCCTGAAAGGAAGCGGAAGGGAGTATGTGTGACAAAACCAAATGGCGGCACACTACACACTAATACGCTGCTCCCCCCGGCACAAGCGCTGGCCGCAGTGCTTCAGCCTTTACCCACTCTGGTGGTACTATGCACTCCTCAGCTACTTTCAATCCATCGCCATTGATCAACTGATCTGATCTTGTAGTGCCCGGCTTTAACCGATTGAAATGTACCACCCTGAGTCCTGACTTGTTGTCGTTAACGACCCGTATATTGAAAGTGGATTCCGAGATGATGTCGTGTACGATGTACGGTCCCTTCTATTCATGAAACCATTTCTTTGGAATCTCAGATTCCCGGACTTCCGCACGTAACCAAACTTCATCACCGGGCTCCAGGGGGCTCCCACATGCCCTTCTATCATAATAGTTTTTCTGTCTCCGCTAGGCCGTTCGCAGGCGTGCCCGTGCTAACATATATGCTTTTGCCAATTTGTCACATAGTTCGATGCAATGGTCTGAGGTTAACATGTTGTCTGGCGATAACCTGGGTATAAGCAAATAGGATGGCAGTCGCATTTCCCTACCCGTTAGTAGATAATGTGGTGATTGTGATGTAGAAGAGTGGGCGCTAACACGATATGCTAGCAGACACTGAAACACAGCTTCGCCCCATGATCTGGTGTTTTCCGAACTCATAAACGCTTTCGAGGAGGACTTCAACGTGCGGTTGACGCGCTCTACGGCTCCATTACCTTGCGGATGGTAGGTAGTCGTTCTCGTCTATTTTATGCCCAATACTCTGCACAGTTCGCGTATTAATGCACCCTCGAAATTTGCTCCTCTGTCGGAGTGTAGCTAAGTCGGGACACCCCATCGCGAGATTCAATGATCAAAGATGAATTTGGCGGTCGTTCCACCGTCCACTCGTGGCACTGGCACAGCTTCACACTATTTAGTAAAATGATCTATCATCACGAGGATGTACCTATTTCCCCTTCTCGTCTCTGGTAGTTGTTCGACGATGTCAACTTCTGCTATCTCATTCGGATACCCCGTCAGCGTAGTCTGTAATGGTGCGCAACATTGTCTCTTGGGGTTTTTAGTTTTTGAATATAGGCCACAACCGTTGCATACACCCCTGAGGTCTCTGCGTTGGCGGGACCACCAGGAACGCCGCCTCGCAGCTTCTTCAAGATTGTTCTGGTTCGCGTATCCCAAATTCGACAATTATCCGCTTCACATGATTCGCCTCGAAGGTCGTTAAAAAGGCAAAACGGTCCTTTAGGCGCGAATCCTCGATTTTTATGATTTCATGAAATTTTAAAATCGGAATTTCAGACAAATTACTTACACTGCATTAATTGTATATAAGCGGCGTTAATGGAAACATTGGAATACATCGAATATGTTCCAAAAGTATTAGCTTGGTGATGAAAACATTTTTCCACCATTTTCGCGAAAACAACCCGTTATTGACGTTAGCTCACATTTTCAAGTCTTATAAATGCAATCATTGCCATTTTCGACATGAAATACGTCATCCTAACGCCTGAGAGTGCTTCATTTTGCGGCGTTTTACAGGTATGGCCGAAATGGAAATATACGACCATACTGTTTGCCTTGCATTTTAACAGGAACACCAACACATTTGATAGTGAAACACGTATGATAACATTTCCAGCTTCCTTTCCTATACGATATTCATACTATTTCTCTTTGTTTGCCAGATTTCAGGTAGATACTGGTCGATGAAACGTTGCTCTTGAAAGTGGCTGGAAATGACGCTATCATATGGTTGTTTCCATCTTCGGTGTGTATGGATCGGCGTAAGAAAAGGGTACCATGTCCCACTTTATCATCTAGAATCTTCAGAAGTAAATTCTATCCACTCTACTGCATTGTTTCCAACTAGATTGGCGTCGCGTGGCGTTCATGCGGAACAATATACGGAAACAGACGAAGTCAAGTTACCTGCCGATCATCGGGAGGTATATCAGTCAGCCAGTCACACTACGATGTTTAGAACGCCAAGTATCTATTGCGGTGCAGTAAACGTCCAATCAATATGGCAATCAATGGAATCGAAGATGATGATAACCATGTACCCCAAACGCTTCAAAAACAGATTTTCCATCACTTCCCGTATGTGTTTGTTCACCAAATTGTTCATGGTAAGGGTGGTTTGGAAGGAGCAGCTACTAGTGTGAACATATACTGCATACTCCAACGTTCATCATAAATTAAGTCAATCGGGTGGAGCAGCTACTAGTGTGAACGTATACTGCGTACGCAGGCGTTATTCATAGCCTAACTGAATGAAGTTGAAACATCTGTTAGTGTGAACCTATAATACACACACAGACGTTTATCATAGCTTAAGTGAACCAAGTGGAAGCATCTACAAGCGTGAATGCATCCTGTAGTCTGAGACGTTGTTGGTAGCCTAAGCCAATCGGGTGGAGCATCTACTAGTGTGATCGTATACTGCATGGTGAGGCGTTGTTGACGGCCTAATTCAGTCGAGTGGAGGAGCGACAGACGTTCTCCATAGCTTGAGTGAATTAAGTTGAAGTAACTATTAACGTGAACGCATCCCGTATTCTCAGACGTTGTTGATAGTCTAAGTCAATCGGGTGGAGCATGTACTAGTGTGATCGTATATTGCATGCTGAGACGTTATTCACAGCTTAAGTAAACGAGGTTGAAGCATCAATTAGTGTGAACCCGTACTGCATACTCTGACGTTCTTCATAGCTCTAGTTGATCAGGTTCAAGAAGCTACTAATGTGAACAACTACTGCACAGACAGACGTTAATCATAGTTCACGTGAATCAGGTTGAAGCAGCTACTTATGTGAACGCATACAGCATACTAAGACATTCTGTATTGGCCAGGTCGGCGGGATCATCCTCTGAATGGATCAAAAGCAGTAATGTTTGATAATGAATCCAAGTATATTGTACTATATACAACTCTTAAGGTGGAGAACAGTTTGACGAGTTGGTTCGCGGGATTTCTCCCTCAAAGTTTGACAATGAAGTGGTACTTGGCGAACAGCCAGGTTCCTGCATTGGCGATAGAATGAAAGTGTAATATGTATACTGCAACCGGCTTACTGGGATATATCTTCAATATTTTCTGTTTATGCAAATCATTACTCTGGGGAACCTTTGAGATGGGGATCTAAGGGGTGAAGATGTGCAAGCGTTAAATTAAACAGCCTTCAGTTAACCACCGATGATCTGTTCGTCATTGGTTTGACTCTCCTGTAGTATTGTAGCCGCAACTTTTCCAGTGAACATAACAACTTTTGGTCGATGTTGTCACCAATATCAGAAGGATATCTGTATGTTCGTCGATGTTCCACCATGTCGAAATCCAACTCTCAGACCACCAATTATCAATTCCTGTACTTCACGGTTCCGCGACCATGGATCTCCAATATGGTATGATGCGAATGCCATCTGGGCCCATGATATGCTCAAGATCACCTCGAAGTATATGGTTTATGTTGATCGTCGTTTTCACAGTTTCATCACGTACCTCCCATTGTGATGTGAGTAATTATCACGTTTTATATTCCACCTCGTGTCTTGCGATGACCGTTAGCAACACTCCTTGTATCATTGCCAATCTAATTGTCAGCTATTTTACTTGTACGAACGAGAGGTTTTGTGGTACAAAGGGAATCCCTGTAACTGTGTGGGACGACTGTTGCTTGCTTTCTCGCATAGCGACTCGTCGCTTGCCGAATCGGGCGTGCCTCGCCCGTGTCAATACTGTGACGCACAACGTGAGTCCGTCCAGGCGGTTGTCCCTCCTACCAGACTGTCGCCTGGTGCTTCTCGGTTGCTTCCCGTACTCTGTATGCTAGATTTGTTGGGAGCTGTGAAACAATGCTGTTGATAAATTTCTGTCATTCGAACGCGACGTGCATTTCCCCATTGAGTAGATGCTGCCTTTTAGGAGCTTCTACAAGGTCTGATAATGTCCTGTACACAGGTTCTAACGAAATGCGCTCACCGTGCATGCGTACGGCAAGGTTAGGTAGGTCCAGGATACGGTGCGTGGCTAACAAATAGTCACTTCCAAAAATTGCGCCAGCTAAATCCGACAGTTAGCATTCTAAGTGCCTCAATTAGCACCCATCCCGAGACTACCACTTCTAGTCATAAAGGCCTCGTAGCTGCTGGAACGTTTATTGACACAATAGCTACTGAACTGCACGAACGGATACGCTGTGCAAGTAAGGTGGTTGTGTTTAACGTGCCCGACAGAATACCTTTGCTGACCGTGAAAAAGGTCTTACTCAAGGCTAGTTTGATGGAAGACCAGGACTGTCACTTTCTAAGACTTCGCAAAAGGTACAGCAAAAATGGTGTCCACTTTTATTGCAGTTCACAAATGAACTCGTAGCAAGTGAGTTCGTCAAAAAACAAGACCAATTTACACGTGCCACGAATGTTAAGTCGATAAAAATGTTTGGTGACAAGACACCACTCCAACGGGAAATATTGCGAACCAATAATTCCCGAATAAAAAAGAACCCGAGTAACAAAGTCGACTACTTCATTGACTTGCCCGTTAATCTGGGCTGTTCCACGACTTCCCTAGATCAGCAAGTCGTAACTGACGAAACCGTTACTATGTCCGTCCAGAAGGATGTTGAAAAACAAATCACGTCCAGCTCTGTTGACGTCAGGCGCGGTCAAGTATTTCCAGCAAAACCCACGTTTAGCGCCAAAAATACCTCTCCTATTCATCGACGATCCCCTACACCATCCGAGACACTGACTGGACCTAAGGTGCGCAAAGTTTTCCACAGTGTTAGGGGCAATATCCAAAAGTTCGAGGATAAGGACGAGGTTGGGCAAGCAAATCCATCCCCTTCTTACTGTAGGCATTTCCCTCCATTATCTGGAGCGATTGTGCGTGCCAACCGCAGACCCAAAACGCCTGAACAGGTCTCCGAACCAGCACAGAAACCTCTACGGTACCAACTAGAAAACAATGTTCTAGACTTGCAACATAAGGGTAAATCGGCGGTACTTCCTAAACGCTCCGTATTTGGTTCTAAGAACCATATTGTAGGAGAAAGTGCTTCGCAGACGACAATGAACAATTGGTCTTCTGCTGCTTTCAAGTCAATTCACAACTATAATAGGTTTAGAAGTCTCCATGCACTACCCAATAACTCTACAATACCTTATTCTTCTATCCAAAATATGAATGTTCCTAGTAACCAAATTACCAACGTATGTACTCCGTCAGGTACATCACCACCTGACTATATAACTGGCACAAATGTCTTCCAACCCAGTCCTTTTTTAGTGCACCGTCCGGTACTTCATCCACCACCATCCGGACCCCTCCTCATGTCCCACTCAGTCATCCTACGATAATGACATTGTTCCAGCACTTTCTGCCGTGGAGCCAAACTTTTGCGACATCCACTCGAACATTAGTGGAAAGCTGACATATCCCCTAGACCGGACCACCCCACTTAACATTTCGCAACCCTCTTCCCAATCTGTCATGCAGTTCTTCAGCAGCTTAAATGTTGTGCGTGACAGAAAGAATTTCATTAACTTACTAGCAGCGACTTGACTGGCTTTGTGGAGTTGATCAACCTTGCGAATACAAACTAATAGGTGGTGACTTCAACATGCCAAATTTCTCCTGGGCCTCATTCACAGCTCCTGCAGAGCAAGCTGATTTTTTTTCATGCATTCATCGGAATGGATGGAACCAACATGTCTCAGCGCCCACCAGACAGAAACATATTTTGGATCCCATATTCACCACAGATATCTCGTCCGTAGAGATATCCGTTCTGGAACAATTTCCAGGAAGTGACCATAATATCAAGTGTCAGCTTGACTTCTGTACGGTTATCAAACCCACAGTTGTATTCTACCGTCCGATCAAATACATCGATTGGAGTACCTTCTCCTCCTCACCCAGATCCTTAAATTGGAATACACCCTTTCTTACAACGGACGCAAAAGTAGCAACCGAGGAATTTATCAACCACCTCCAATTTTGTATCTATGTTCTGGCCCCCATAAAGTCAAAACGCGTTGATTCTTATGTGCAAGGTAGATTCCTAACCTTGAAAGAGACTGGCAAACTTGAGTCACTTAAGTCGACGCACAGAAGAACACTGGGTTTCTCCCTAGTAATGCAAACGAGAAGAATGTTTGGACATATAGAATACGGAACGCAACTGCGCTATGCGAACAAAGAAAAGCTTGCGCTTGGCAGTGAGCAAAGGAGCATGAGATTAATGCAACTGATGAGACTGGGAAATTCCATGAGGGACCCTCCTATGAAAGTTATCACTCTAAAATATAATACGGTTGTCGGTGGCCCAGTTGAAATATGTGAATTCTTCAGCTCATACTTTGCTGCTGCGTTTAGCGTGGAGAGCACAGTATTACCCGTTATTCCGTTGAAGACAACAAAAGTTCTGTGCAAAAAGTCAATCATAATGCTCCGCTACAAAAGTAGTCCAAGACAGAAAATTAGTAACTATCGTCCAATAAACCACACGCCATTCTGCTCGAGAATGTTTGAAAGGATCATAAAAGCGCCCATCGTCGAATTCTTAAGATCACAAAACCTTATAAACATTTTGCAGCACGGGTTTCTCACTAAGCGCCCATGCATGACATGTCAACTGGAATTTTTACACCAGATATAGGTATCTGCCGATGCAGGGAATGCGGTCATCATAATACTACTTGACATGCAAAATTCCTTTGATCGTGTGCCCCACAAGCGCCTGTTAATCAAAATAGCATCCCTTGGACTACACGACCCCTTGTACAGCTGGATTTCTTCATATCTTGAAGGCCGAACCCAAACTGTCAAAATGGGAGAGCACGGCTCAACGCCAAAGCCAGTGACTAGTGGGGTGATTCTAGGAAGCGTTTTGGGACCACCTCACTTCCTCATGTATATAAATGACGTATGCGATGTTATTAAACATGGCCAACCCTTTCTGCTTGCTGACGCTATCAAAATCGCTTACACATTCCACCAGCTCAGCAACCTCGCCTCGTGTCTACAAAATATACGACACTACCTAGCATCTTTGAAGTCGCGGTGTAAAACGTGACTCATGACGTTCTCAGCAAACAAGTCGAACATTATCACTTATGGTTGTCAAACACCCAATGGATGTGTCTCACTAGACGGTCATCATATTGACACCGCCACATCCATTCGAGATCTAAAAATATGGTATTCAAACTCCTTCAATTTCTCTGAAAAAGTACGCCTTCAGATAGCAAAAACTAGAAAAACAATAGGCTGTATCAAAAAGACATTCGGTCTACCGGATGCGAGGCTGGCTGTTTAAAAAATGTGCGCTCGACCTCAACTTGAGTATTGCACCTTCATTTACTACCACCTACGCAAATCCAATAGGATTGTTTTAGAAAATCTTCAAAGATCATTTACCAAAAGCTTAATAGGATATTCATTCTCACTCACCTATAGTGGACGTTGTCAAACACTTGGTATTGACCCACTTTAGTTACGAAGGCTAAATTTGGATCTTACACTTCTGTATAAGCTGTTACGCTCGGACGCCATCACCACAGCGTTCGCCATTCATTTCAAACACAGATCCTCATATGGTTTCAGAAATGAGGGTTTCACTTTGCCAACCCTGTTAGCTCGCGAAAAGATACGAGCCAACTTCTTTATTTCAAAATATTCCTATATATGGAATAGATTTCCGAATGAAGTCAGATCCAGTAACAGCATTCAGCATTTTAAAAAAGACTTGGACAGCTTCCTTACATCATCAAACATAATGTCAGTCTTCAGACTTTGTGTATCCTCTGATGACCTCTTTGAATGTGGTCCAGATAACGTTTAGCCGTCAACAGGATAAACGCATGTACCCGTCTTTACTACAAGGGTCCTATTTAAAACAGCTTGTCTGAAATTTTTTACTGCGTATTCATCGATTAGTCACACCCTATCTCGCATTTGATCCATTACGCACTCACGAAGCCGCATCATTTTACTCACGTGCGTCATTTATATAGAGCTGTACTTGAAACAAAAAAAGAAAAAAAGGATTATATCTCACATATACACCTTTCCACATTTTATATGTATGCCCATTCGTAATAATCTGTTCACCTTGGTAACCAGTCAGACCTTACGTAATGGTAGCTAGTAGTGACGTTTTGTAGCGACCTGGAGATTTCACTTGCCTGCCTGCGGTATGATGTGTAAAATAGTTCCAAAACTTATAGTTTCATATTGTACCTAAGCTATTAAGAAAGTTCGCATGACGCATGTTGTCCGATTGTTTGTCTGCATGCCATGTGACTACGGCGCGAACCCGAACGCACACGTGTGTCACACACTTCCGGTTTAATCGCTCGTCGACGGCCGGTCTCTAGCCTCACTAGCTAACTTACGTGTCGGTGCCATTTCTAGCGCCATAAGAGACCCATTGTATATTTCGAGTAATAAATATTTGGTCTCTTCTGTCAACGGCCTTTTCTATTTCGCGTCTGGTTAATTCGTACCTGGGGAAGACGACTTAGTGCGCCCTGCACTAAATTGGTGAGTCCGAGTGGTAATCATTTTTCTTCCAGCATTTTTGCTTCGGTTCACTACAAATTGGTGAGCCCGTATTCTAATCGATTTTCTTCGGAATCGTTGTTTCGGTTCACTACAAATTGGTGAGCTTGTTCGAATATTTTTTTTTCCACAGGTATATCTTTTGTATAACTGTGAGTTACTAGTTTTCCATATTTCATACTCGTTTTTGACTCACTTCGTTACCCATTCCGCTATTATGGATGCTTAACCTTACGTTTTGCCAGACGCCTCAGTCAGTTCACTAGCCGTACCATTCGCACCATTTCGAGAGAACAATCTTGAATCGTGGTTTGCCCAGTTAGGAGCCACGTTATACGCTACGACAAATTAGTTCAGAGCTAACCCGTTTCCACCACGTAGTTGCGGCACTGCCACCTCACGTCATTGACGAGGTGGACGATATT
>JTDE01000863.1:187802-200505 GCA_014338405.1 Paragonimus skrjabini miyazakii
AATAAATATTTGGTCTCTTCTGTCAACGGCCTTTTCTATTTCGCGTCTGGTTAATTCGTACCTGGGGAAGACGACTTAGTGCGCCCTGCACTAAAGGTTAACTTGGCCGGCACACGGAAACTCTCCACGGAAAACCGTACAAAACTCCCTCGTTTACCTTACTTAATCTGATTATAACCTCAAATCACATCGTGTGTTGTCCCCCTGCCACGAAACCCTCCTCATTAATCACGATTAATTGTTGTGGGTCACGATGTATATATTCTAGCTTAAACATTGACCCTATAAAACAAAACTGACGTCAAAACTTCGGATGGAGTCTTGCTTATCACGTGATAATCAGTCTAGAAGTAGCTGTTGGTTACCCAATTATCGCAGAATGCCAAGACAATTATTTGCGAATATTACATACATTATTGGAAAAAACAAAAGCATCGATATCGTGTGAAGTTTTTATCTAAAAGTATAACATTTACATTAATCTTCATATTACATTGTCCAATTTAACACATTACTGCGTTCTTTTTCTTATTCCATAACAAAAGGAAAATTTTTGCGATGAATGGGCGCTCAAAACTCCATATTGGCCGAGCGATCAGCGAGATTTTCAACTTTTTGGCGTTTACGAGCAGTCATCGAGGCCCCGTGATTGAGTCCGCTCAAATCTTCGCCATTTTGGAATTTCCCTTCCTCTCTCACCCAAACTGAATTATTTCAGCATTTTCCCGATTAAAGTTGCGTCAAATAACGGCGAATTCCTTCAAAGACGAATTCGCACGTATTTCCCGGCGTGACCTTGAAATATTTGAAACATCCTTTTACCTAACCATGTAAAAGATAAATTAATGTAACACCTCATTTTTGGGACTAAATCCGTGGAACGGACGAACTGTATTCTTTCCTTATATATCAATCGAACGTTGTAAACTGTGACTATTTTCCCTCTGATTACGTCTTCTTCTGTCAACAGATTTCATGTTAGTCTTGTTATATATCCATTTATTGCTTTGTACCTCAAGTAATTATCTGTCATGATCGCGCATATCCGAGCGTGCTTCTCACAAATGCTTTAAGGAATATATTTATCATTATTATTAGCAGTGGAAACGAAATTACGGATGGCAAATCGTCGATGAAGGTAGAGAAGAGTGGTGGCCCCACGATGGAGCCCTGTGGGATTCCGCTGTGGCTGAGTTTGGTAGAAGATGAGGAGGAACCCACTCGCACACGGTAGGGACAGTTTGATGAGTAAGATTTTAGCCAGCGGAGAGGGTTGCTCTTGACACTGCAGCGGTGAAGTTTATCGAGTAGAACAGAGTGATTCACTCGGTCAGATGCCTTGGCAAAGTCAAGCTAAATAGCATCGACCCCCTCTCCTCTGTCGGCAGCAAGGGTCTACTGGTCTACAGCTAGCAGCAAATTTGTAGTGCATGGGCGGTTGCGTAGGAAGCCGTGTTGCTCTCTACAGAATAAATATTGTGTTAAAAGATGCTTAGATACTGCATCGTGGACTAACACTTCAAGGACTTTTGATACACATGATAGGAGGGCGATCGGACAATAGTTGCAAGGATGATTGCGCTCTCCCCCTTTAAAGATCGGAGTGATATTCGCCGATTTCCAGCTTTTGGCTATTGTTCCTGCAGCAGTTGACTGTGTAAACAAGATGCTCAGCAGAACAGCCAACTGTGCAGCTCCATGGACAAGGACTAGAGGAGATATACAGTCTGGTGCGGGATAGGTGGTTTTGATCTTCTGCAGTTTAACTAGCACGGCATCCGCTGTGGTATTTACTGTGGAGGTTTCTTCAGAAGTGTCAGCGCTTTCTGTCATGGGGCAGATGAGCACGCCGTTTGTAAACACAGCACTGTCGAAGTCAGCCAGAACTTCAGCAGCCTCGCCATCTGAGTGAGTAAACCCTTGCGGGCCGGCTAGCTGGGGAACACCAGCTTTAGCTTTACGGGTTTTGGAGACAAATTTGTACAAGCTTTTAGGATCATTGACGACTCGCTGATTTAAACGTCGCTGGAAATCTAGTCGATCTTTCCTGATTAGTTAGGTGCATCGGTTTCGAAGTTGCACGTACAGATTACCATCATTTAGATCCCCTGACGTTCTACAATGAGCCCATGCCAGACGCTTAACGAGAATGAATTTTAACGTTCTTTACCGCTATTGTTGTTGCGGTTTCCGGCTAGTTGTTGAGTAGAATGGTGTTGAACGACCTGTGGCTTCGCAAATGGTGTTAGTAAAATGGTAGCACATTTCCCCGACAGAGAGTGATGAGTTAAACTGATCCCACGAAGCAGTAGCTAAGTAAGCAATGAGTACGTCCACTCTAATCCTTTGGAAGTTCCTTTTTGGAACGTTTTCCTTAGGAATAAGCTCAGCACTACAAATGTAACTGAAGGTTACCACGGCGTGGTCACTTAAGCAGAGCGGGGCATCCACGGTTAAGTTGTCTACCATTAGCTACTCATTAGTGAAGATGTAGTCTAGGCGAGAAGGTGCGTGGCCTTCGCGCCATCTTGTACAGTCGGTCACGTGTTCCGTAAGGCCAGCAGCTGCAACTTAAGCTAGAAATTTTGCAGGCATGGCATCGGCGGGGCCTTTGTTTGAATAGGATTGAAAATCAATCTGTGGCAGGTTAGAGTCTCCCATTATTAGGATATGCGAGTATCCCAGGGGGGGGATACAAGTGAATTCGGACAAAATTGCTTCATAACTGTCAGGGCAGGAGCAGGGAGGCCGATAGACTACGCCAATTAACAACCTGTCAGAGTTGGATAATACAACGGAGCGCCAGACAGATTCCGGGACAGCCGTGAGTATTGGGTGAGACAGGGGGTGGCCAGGAGGTAGTTGCGGAGATAAAGGGCCACACTACCTCCTCTGCCTGTTGTTCTATCGTTCCGAAAAAGCAGCATGTCTGCAATGTCGAGCTCGGTGTCAAGGTGGTTCGATGAGAGCCGTGACTCAGTAATTCCGACGATGAAGAAATCATTCGCGAAGCAAAGCGCACGGATTTCATCAGGTTTACTGATCAGACTTTGAGCGTTGTTATAAGCACATTTGACAGAGTTAACTCTGAATGAGTGCAGGTTGCCGGAGCCGGAAGAAGACTGGATTTTTCGGGGGATGCTGGGCGCGTCCGCAGGGTTATCGCCGACTCTGACTGAGCCGGCTAATGGACGTTTTTTTGAGAATTCAGGTCAACTAAGGGAATGACTAACCGAGCAGCCCGTGCTAGGTAGTCAGCTCGCAACTTCTCGCGTTCATCTTTGGAGCAATCGGGGTGGAAGGTTATGCCTCCTGGGATTCGATGGCGCACGTGACGTAAAAGTTCTAGTATGTATGCAGCTTTCTCAGGCGCAGTCACGGTAATTTTCAAGAGCCGTAGTAGGGGATCAGCGGGGATCGGGCTAGTGCGCGGGATTCGCATTATGTTCTGCAGGATCACATTTTCAAGACTTAGGGCAGACGGAAGAAATTTCCATTGATTTATGTCGTCCACGGTCGTGTCGAGCTCATTTCTGCTAATTACGTTGCGGGATCGATCGACAGCGACCGCATTTTTTATTGCCTGGTGTCTCCGTTGTCGCTCAGTCCAAGGTATGTCGGGATAAATTAAGGCGCCGCCAAAGGAGCGCAGTTTAAAGGCTGCTAGGAGAATCTTCTCTGTTTTCGATGGGCTTGTAAGGGAAATCCGTACTAACCTCGGTTTGTTTACGTGCGGTGAGTCAGGCTTCCTTGCGAGACGGGTAACAGAGATAGGATATCAAGGTGTGATATGCGTTTGGGCACACAGAGCGGGTCAAAGCTCGCGGTCATGTTTGTCGAGAAGTTGGAGCGACGAGTTGAGGCACTCCGGAATGTCCTGCACTATAACGGAGTCTGACCGGGCAGCAGTGTTTAGTTTTTGCGACAGGCATGCCAGTAGCAATCGAACGTGACGGTTCCTGAGTACCGGCCACCACCGACGCATACAGTCGTTTTTGATTGCCTTGCTTGCGTCCTCTTAGTGTTGTCACATCCTGTACAGGGTGGTGCTTGCTAGCGTTGGCGGCAGTGGTGTAAATTATAGATCTGTTGCAGGCTGACTCTCCAGCTGCGGCTTACTCAGTACTGGTGGTGCCTGTTTGACCGGTAAGTAGTTTCCCAGAGAGATGACAGCAATCTCGGTTAAGTTAAATGCAGTCTAGATTGGCTGCGCTGAGTGCGTGATACAGCCCTGGGGAAACACCATGGCAAGAAACATGAAACCATGCGTTACAGCCAAAACATTGAACCGCATGGTACTTTACACGGACAAACTTGGTGCACAAGCTGCAAGTGCATCGTTTGACCATTTTGCAACAGTGACAAGGCGCTGTAGCTGGGAGTTGGGAAGCAAGCTATAGGGGTACCTAAATGATATGCCACACGACGCTGGTAGAGTAGTATACGATTAGTCTATAGTCACTGCTATATGCTAGCAAAACAAAAAACCAAAAAGAGCCAAACTCATCTTCAAATCAAAATCGCATAGTTGTGAGAGACATGCTCGGATATGCGCGATTGTGACCAATACTTACATGTGGTACAAAGAAACAAATGACAACATAGTAAGACAACCATGAAAGCTGTCGGCAAGAAACAAGCGAAATCAGAGGGAAAAGGGTCACACTTTACAAACGTTTGGTGCAAGCACCAGGCAGGAAGATAGTTCACCTGTTCCACTGATTCAGTCCAAAAATCAGACGCTACATTAATTTGCCTTTTACAAGGTCTGGCGTGAGATGACGTTTCAAATATTTCAACGTCACGCCGGGACATACTTGGAAATATATATCTGAAGGATTTCGCCCTTAGTTGACATAACTTCAATCGAGAAAATGTTGAAATAATTCGGTTTTGGTGAGGAAAGTCAGAAAGTCCAAAATCCGGCGAAGAATTGAGCAGACTCCAGCGCAGCACTTTGTCGATTGCCCGAAAACGTCCGAAAGTTAATAATCTCACAAACCGTTTGGTCATTACGGGGTTTTGAGCGCCAATTCATCGCGGAAATTATTTTTGCATAACGGATGCTCGTGGGAGTGAGAAAAAAACGCAATCTCAGGTGTTAAATGGGAAAATGTTAAGGGGTCACATGTAATATGAAGAATAATGTGTATGTTGTGTGTGTATTTTGTGCTCTCTCAATAAAATATGTTATTGGCGAGCAACTGGTATATTATTGCACGATAATTCGGTAACCAGCAGCTACTTCTAGAATGATTATCAGCTGGTACTAAAACTTTTTATGAAGTTTTGACGTCAGTTTGTTTTATAGGGTCAATGGTTAAGCAAGAAGCTACATTTTACAGCACACAACGATTACCAGGTGGTTAATGAGGAGGGGTTGAGGCAGATGAGACAGCATAGCATGTGAACTGAGACCTCAATGGGGTTATTGAAGCAAACCTTAGTAAGTTCTTGTTCGTGAGATGTGAGTACGGGCGAACCAAAACCACTGGGGGGAATCGCTTGTAGCAAACTATCCGCAAGACTGGAGTTGATAACTAACAGTCCAACTGATGCCGAATACAAACACTCTTGAGAATACTCGTGCATTGCGTTGACCAAGGCCGCTAGCTCACACAAAAGAGTTTAGGGTGACGATGGTAATAGTCCATGTGTACAGTGAAGAATTCGTTGCACTCACAACTCCTACAAGGGGGTTGTGTGTAATGGCTGATGCATTTATCGAAGGGGAGCTAACGGTTTCGTATTACCCAACTGTAACTTGCGGAACGGTTGTCCAAAGCGCATTTTCCCGAATGATTGACATTCGTTAACAGTAGTCTGTTGGGCAAGGTCACAAGGACCTGTTGACGGGTCTGTTGAAATAAGGCTAAAGGGTCTAACGTATCACGGTAGAAGAGCAGTATGACCTTGTAGCCGTCGTCTCGCCCACTTACGTGGCCCATCACGTGACAAGCCGTCTAGTCTAGGTGATGCTCATTGTCCCAACCTACACACGTGCCCACACATTTATCGACACTGTAAATTTCTTTCATACCTGAACGCACGCGCGCGCAGTCACCACCTGCAGACTCAGCCAGTTGAAACGCTCCAGCTGGATCTCATTCGGTGCGATCGTTACACAGGCATGCGTGAAGCGGTTGAACCTGGATCATAACAGAGAGCCAGACAAGTGAACAGGAGAGGATACGGTCCAGACGAGTGCTACTGCACTAAGTTTGTACACCGATCCCAACAATAAAGCTCCAAACCATTTGACTTAACCTTTTCAGTGACTATCATGGATATATCTTTATTTGTTAGTGGGTGCTCAAGCTGTCACAGTTGAAAGTTTCACTACAAACAGGGAAAACATACCTCAGTCGTTAGCCATAAGTTGGTCGCCTAACTCTGCTTGTACTACAGGATCGATATATTTAAAAGCAGGGAATGCTAATGTGGTCAGAGAAAAAGAAAAAATGTTCTTACCCAGCCTCTTAAGTAACCATGGGGATTGGATACAACTAAATAAAGTATGTCGCGAAAAGTGTGCATATACATTACGTGGAATCAAAGCGTGGTGTGGCAACAACAAAAAGGAGGGTGCAGTGATCTCTGACATGTACTATCGTATACGATTCAAGCGGGCTCACCAGCTTATTAGGTCGGGTGAACCGAGATGGCTGGTGAGGAACAACAGAATGAGAAAATGCCGATGTATGAAATGGACATGTGGGTGAACGAGCAAGGAGACGAAATTTCAATACATCGGAACGAAAGGCCACCGCGCGGCGTGAGTTGCACATTCAAGTACATGAATACCTGTCGGTAATCCTACTTGTTAAATTGCGTGATTAGACACATGTGAAGGCTTACAAAAAAGATAAGAAATTACGATCGACTTTCACGCGTATTCAATGCAAAATAACTTATGTCACAGAAGAATGTTCTCTCGGTCGCTTCAACCGATAAACTGCATGTTTTACCGTGTCATTTCCCGTTTTGAAACGGCAGTGGAAGGAAGACTTGTTTTTCTACTCGCCGGTGGGACCGTCGACGTTTGCTGGTGCAATAAACGGTAAATCAATCGCCTACTAGTCTCAGTTACTGCAAAACGGAGCAGAAGTTTATTGAACCAAGGTCACGGCAGTCGTTTCGGGTTACGGTTCGGAAAGCAGTAACGATATTTCACCACGTCTTTTGCCAAAAGCGTTAGCACCATTGTAGAAGGGTTAAAAGCTTCTAAGTTGCTTCCAAAAATACCAAACTGCATTCGTCAGATACTGTCAGGTAAATGAAAACTGGGTGTTTTCTTGGAAACCACTCAGAACAATCAGAAGAATTTCTCATTGGTTGGATAAACCCGCCGAGACTTCTCAAGCTGGTATTGGTGTTTCCATTGTACGCATTCATCCAGTGACGCTCTTCGACCGTCCGTCCGTGTGGTTACCACTTACAATCATCAGTTTACTTCTATTTCCTATTTTCTTTGTTTGTCATCTTTTATCAGTTTGTGGGGGTTATAACGCGAGTCGCTAGGAAGCCCATGGGGGAAACGACATTATTTTCTTCACTGCTTTTCGGCCGATCAGGCTATGACAGTCAATTCATCAACTCCTCAGGAGACACGCTGTGTGACTCATGTGCTCGTTAGTATCGCAAATACCGTTCCGGCCTCTAACCCAATCCGCATCGTCCCTGTGTGGACGAGAGTGCAAACTCATTCTACTACGCTGACTGCCAAACCAGAAACTTCTATGACATGGTCGACCGTAGCGTTATGTTTTGAGCATTCATCGTATAAGCTAAGTAGGCTTGATTGACGAACATATCAATTTACGGCGACTGACCATAAGGTTGACCGTTTGACAAATATCGATTTCAGCAGTTTCACCAACGCGTGTTTGGATAACACAATTACTGGTCGATCCTGAAATGTCTCACCACCCGCTGCCACTCTACCAGATGCCACGACTACAACCCGCTTACAAATAGTGTAGAGCGATTCTCCTACTACTACCACCTATAGGAGCAAACCGCGCAATGCCACCGTCTTAGGTAAACAGCCGTCAATATCAGTCAGTAGTACTTGACTGACCAACGCTGCGGGCGACAAGTAGACGTCGAAGATGATATGAATAGAACTGTCCGGAAACTTCGTCCCGCAAGGCCATTGGGGGGAAACGACAAGAGGAAATCCACGAAAGTTCTGCCTGACAGCCGCAGCAACTCTGTAGTTACGTTATTGTTGTCTGTGACTTATATATTCCTCAACAAATGTACAAAAAGATCACCTGCCGAGAGCACCCGGCCAGCATGTGAACGGGACTTCACTTAAGCACAACAAGGTGCTATATACAACAAGCTGTGCAATATGCAGTCCGAGACGTGGGGACTCGTTCACAGATCCAAATATCATTTTTCGAAACAAAGAACTCTGTGGGCAGTCTCCCCAGTAATCACATGATGGCCCGCTTATAGTACTCCAAAATTTGTTCATCAAGGCTTTTGGTCCCAGGGTTCTTAATTGTCACAATCCGTAGACCTACGCGACCTCGCGATATTTCGAGTTACTCTTTGTATTCACGATCCAGTTTACTGAGAGCAGTCGTTTCTACTGCTGAGAGACGCAGAGCACTCTTACGCTTTGTTTTCAAACTCAGATAATCTGAGGTAGGCGTCCCCAAATATCTGCACGTTGCCCATCGCCTCGAAAGAAATGAGACCCTTAAGGACGTATTGTAATGACATGCAACAGCTAAACAAAGGTTGAAGCTTCGGGTGGTTTGCTGTACTTTCTCTCCCGCCTACTCGAACGCGGTGTTACCGGCTTACGATTCCGGAATCGTGGTTCCAGCTTCCTTATGGTGATCATCAACAATATGCGTAGTTAAAGGGGCAAGTGGCATGTGGTGCAGGTTTTACTGATGTCTGTCAGCCGGGGACATTAGTCTTCACCGAGTCCCGACGAACGCCAAATTTACACAATAGCGAGCTGCTTCTAAGTGATTATGTACTGTTCATATACGACCGGATACCTCGGCGTGGGACAGGTGGCGTCGCTATGTACATTGAGGATAATCTTGATATGACGGGGGCCAAGTGGTACCTTTCTTCTTAAGAAACCGTGAGAGCTTCAGCGTTGTTCATGAACATACGAACCAAATGATTGTTGACAGTGATTACCGTGAACACAATATTCACATTTACTTTGTCTGCTGTTTTGCAGTCCATCTGCGGGCACATATCAAACAAATGTCTGATTCTAGGGGACTTTAATATACAAAACTATGCTGGTTGTCATCCTTCTGTTAATCTTCTACGGAAGTATGCGCAGGTGGGTTGGGTCTCATTCATTAAGTACCACTGAATTTGGTTGTTGGTCAACCAACAAGGTTTATGTCGGCTTGCACTCCATCAAAATTGGATCCCGCCCTTGCAGAATCCACCAAGATTATGTGCAATTTGGTTTTCCAACAGCTACTGGGCTCGAACGAGCATGTCATTCTGTTGTTTCGAAGTTGTGCTGCCATGACCAATAGCGGTGACCATCCACGTTCTCCCAACATGAGGTAGGCAGACTTCGGTGCTTTGAAGGCGGCTACATTTCATCAGCTGTGCTCGATCCTGATCAAGGATTCTGAGGGTGCCTGACAGAAGCTTCATAACCGTACACAATCGTACTGCACCACTTTTTGCACTTTACACACTCTACCAAACAGCCAAACACGCCACACAACCGCCCCCTGAATTGGCCAAGACAGCATGAAGGCAATTCGAAAGTGGGTTATTGCTCAAGGAGTATACATCGATGCTTCTTCATTAAATACTTTTGGGGTTTACGGGGTTGTTTGGGTTGTTTACAGGCTGATTCTGAGAGCTGTCAGGTTGGGGTATGTAAAGAACATAGCTAGCACTGTCTCCGCAAATATGAAGCGTTTGTCAATATACGTCAGGCGTTGTAGAGAACAGAATAACCTAGCATATTAGCTCACGGATCAGGTTGAAACTCATATCCACTCTGATCTCGATAAGACGTGCTTAACGGAGAACCAATGTTTTAACACTTCCGTTCTGGTACCTCCCGCTCCATTCAGAAAGCCCGAAGCAGAATCTGAGGACTGCCTCCTCTTACGGGATAGAGAAACCCCTGAAGCTGGTACTTTCAGACCACAGAGGGATTCCAACATCACTAAAGCCATTGGATCTGATTGGCATAGACTAAAACTGCTTTGCGAACTTTTGGTGATTTTATGCAGCCCGCTCACTCTAATCTTCCTTAAGTCAATGGAAAGCGGAGCACTTCCCGTGAAGTGGCGTGAGATTGTCATACGTTCAATAACCAAAGATGGGGGTAGGACGATGTATGTCAACTGCCAACCTATTAGCCTGGGTAGTATAGTCAGCGAACTACTCGGGAGGCCGGGAGGCAAGAGAACTGAGGGTCACCTGGCCTGTGTTAGGCTCCCTAGGCCAGTCCAGCATGGCTTCGGGCGTAGGCACTCTAGATTTATAAATCTTCTTATTGCAAAACAGGAATAAGCTGAAGCAATTGATCAAGGCTATGTCGTAGATGTATTTTCCATCGACTGAAGTAAGAGTTTTTGACAACGTACCTCATCAGCAGCTGTGCATGAAACTATATCCCGTCAAATCTAGCAAGATAGTCTTATGACAGATACGTGCGTTCCTCCGGGACAGAACACAGAACGTCCGCATAGGAGTGAGTAGTTCCCCGCTTTATTCCGTGTTGAACAGGCTGTTGCAAGGTTCAACTTGGCGTCCTCTTCTGTTCTCACCTCACCTCCATGAATATTCTGATATTCTGGAAAGGCGTTCCCCGATGTTTGCGGATAGCCGAAGGATATGGCAAATCGCGGATAATTCAGGAGGATCGGAGGCCTTGCGGAAAGTCCTGAACCAACTTCGGTTGTGGTCGATAAAATGGCTTTTGCCAATAAACTGTGTGGAACGTACAGCACTACGTATTGTTTTTGCTACTACACAAGGATAAGTTGGGCCACCTCAACATCGTTATCTCTGGCGACTTCAGGGCGGGTAGACATTGGCACTTGGCTGCCAACCAAGATCTTCCTGTGTTGTGGATGGTTATTCAAACATTCGGCATGCTGACGGCAAAGTTTTCTAGGGACTCTCCTCTGCGTTTGCGAAAACCCACCTAGAATATTGCGTCTAAGGCCAACCACCACGTCGGACGCGCGATAAAGTAACACCGGAACAGGTAATGCGTGCGAGCACTTGCCCCGTGAATTGTACAAACTGTCTAATAAACTTGCAAGGACTTAAAATGCTGGATATGCGTTTGCCGTTTTATTCGCAACTGTGAGGCTGCCAGCCTCTCACCTACCTTGGATTTGTAGCCGTCGTCTCGCCCTCTTACGCGGCGCGTCACGTGACAAGCCTAAGACTAAGTGACGCACACTGTCCCAACCTGTGCATGCACACCCACATATTCATCGGCCCGAAAACCTTCTTCCACATCGGAACGCACGCACGCGCACGCGGCCACCACCTGCACATTCAGTCAATTGGAACGCTCCCACTGGATGTGATTCAGTGCGGTAAATACACAGGTACGCGTGACGCGGTTGGATCTGAATCAGAACAAGGAACAACACAACTGAACAGGACAGGACACGGTCCGGACGAGCGCCACTGAATTGAGCTTGTACATCGATCCCAACAATAAAAGTTCAAACCACTTGATTTAACCTGCTCGTTGGCTATCGTTGAGATACCGCTATTTGTTAGCGGGTACTCAAACTATCACGGTTAAGAGTGTCTTTACAGATTAATCCGCCGCATTGGTCCTCATAATTTCGGTCTATTCATGCCGGCGCGGCGGTAGACTCTTTACAGATGCCCTCTAAAATCAAACAAACATCTACTGGCCACGTAGGACCTCAGTCCCTTTTTATCTCCATCCGACGAATATCACTGGAATGCTCTTCCACGGGATGCAGTGCTTGCTCAATCGGTCACAGATTCCGAATGTAAGCATGACGGTCTTAGGGTGCAACTGACTTTTTTCATACATTTGGCGTTGCTTACCGATTGCTTCCGATCTGTCTGCCTGCTCACTTGTATCGTTGGCCCTTGCCAACAACGTCGCATCCATTCAGCGCCATACATGATTTCCTTCATATTTGTTTTATTTCCTATCAAATGACCAGTACAGCGGTGTTCACTGTATCGATCAAGCCGGTGTTACTGTTTGTCCCTTAATGCGGTTTACACGTACAGACCTAATAGAATTATCTTCTCCTTGAATGCGGTAAGGAGAAGATGCAAGTCTTGTGATGCACTTCGGAGTAACATTTCATGCCCTCTGATCACACACAGACGTGACTAATTTTTGGAGTTAATTAAGGCTCAAGGGATTGGACAGAGAGATACAATAATGAAAATGAAAAAGGTGAAGAGGCCGATTACCAGGGCAGCCGCGACGTCCGCATAGAGGAAGAGGATGCTGTCGCCTGATAGACAAATCCTCAGCAAACTGTGAGACGCGCTTCCGATTGCTTCAAAACCTCACAGATTACGTCATAGATCTGTTTATGCGTTTCGCTACTTACGACGGTGGCTGCCGCCTGTCGGCCACTATTGAATCGTTCGTTAACGATTCAAGGTTCACAACGAGTTACGCGTAATCGGTTAATCCAAAAATGCCTTTCTCAATATCCAACGGTAGAGAAGATAA
>JTDE01000864.1:29085-44899 GCA_014338405.1 Paragonimus skrjabini miyazakii
CGAAACCAGCAGGCGCGCATTAGTTGAATTTGAATTGGTGACGGAGTGTGCTGCTGTGTTGCCGGCGCCGTTTTAGTTATCGTTTTTTTAAGTCGTGTGCACGGCTAACTGGGCCTTTGGATCATGCTTGTTTCCTGTTGTTTCCTTTTATAAAACTCGTTGGAACCCCTACTTTGGAAGAAAGCTGTCTCCCCGTGTCTTCACATTACCCAAGAACTGGTCCGTAAGTGTAACGGACAACCAGAGTAGAAACAGCCGGCTTGCATGCTACATTGAAGGATGACCCTGTTTCCTTAATTTCTATGGAAATAAAATGCAGTAATCATCCGCATTCTTACGCTAGTTACTGCAACCATTTCCACTACTTTCATTCATTCTGAACCCTGTAACTTTCCAACTTTCAAAATTAGACATTCCCCTTCTCTATTTTCCCTTGAGTAGCTTATAACACATCATTTCTCGATGCGCACAAAGTCATTTGATTGAGCTCAATTCCGTTTACTCTCCCCCTCTGCTGAGCGCTGCCTAGTTATCATAATTGTTGTACGAGCATATTCTTTGTTCATCTTCTAAAGAGTTTCCACATTCGAGAAGAGAGATATAATTTTCGCATACATTGATTCAATTAGTACCATATTCAGTCCAGTTTTATGAGCGCTTTCCCATTAACTCTTGAATGCTAGTCGTAGACCGTGATTTCCTCAGCTGTCATATTCAGGAAAAATATTTCAACGGAAAAACCACTTCATCAGCTTGGTATCTGATTCGGTCCTTGAAATCGTCGGAAACTACATCATGGACTCATATCTATTTGTTTTAACCAACCGTTAATTAAAAACGACCTTATCGCAAATCTTTTTCGAAATTCGGTATGACTCCTGTTATTAAATCGTTCGTTGAGGATTCAAGTCCACAACGAGCTACGCGTAATCTTTTGATCCAAAAACACTTTTCTCAATATCCAACTGCAGAGAAGATAATCTATCTTCGAAACGGTTAATGAGAAGGCACTCGTGAAACTGGACTTAATACGGTATTCGAATGTGAAAAGTTCTCAGAAATTGAATAAATAGTGTGCCTGCACAACAAATCTGACAACTAGGCACCGCTCCGTAATGGGTTACAATGGAACGGAATTGAGCTCACTCAAACAAATGGTCATTGGTTGGGTCGGAGCAAAATGATCGTTCACGCATTGAGAAATGGTACTCAAGAAAGAATATGGGAGAGGAATGTTTTATTTTGACAGTTAGAAATGTACAGGATTCGAACTGAATAATAGTAAGGGAAACGGTTACGGTAGTTGGTGTAAGAACAAAAATGGTTAATACTGATTATTCTTATGGAACATAATGAAACATAGGGCCACCCTTCAACAGTAATCAAATAAAGCATAGAAATCTCAAAACGATACAACAGACCTTAGGAGAATCAACAGCCGTTGCTGTGATTGATTGCGTGTGGCAACGTGAACACAAGGATTCTGGGGTAATTTTTAATTATTTTTTTTTAAACTTTCTAATTTGTTGATTATTTCGTGTTCATTCACTTACTTTTAATTTGTAAGAAATGGATTATATTGCAACGTTTAAGGCGACGTTTGAGAATCGTGAATTTCTCACCTTTTCACAGTTCCAGGAGTGTCTTCAGATGCACATGGACGCCGTTTACTTTCTTGGGATGAGCTGTACGTTGAAAGCTGTTTCGAAATACGGTAAGGTAAGGCAACATGGTTTCCTATTATTCGTGCAGATTTATTATCGTTGTACGAAGTATGAAAGACGTAAGAGTGTATGCATGAGTGTGCGACGTGTCTAGTGGGTTAACTGTTGTTGCTTTTAACAAATCAGTTCCCGAGACACATGTTGTAGTTCAAGATTTCATGCGCCTCGACAAAATGCGTGTTTTGTTGTGAGCTATTTCGAGTTGGAGCTCAACGAACCCCACGATTGTTTGCTGTATGAGTCCCATCCTACGAATCGTGGACTCACCGCCGGTGAAATGAACGAATGTAAAAGTATGTTCAAATACAATACATCAACTACTGACATTAAGCAGAATGTAACGGATGTTTACGGGAAGTTTATCACAATAGCTGACACTGGAAACATCCGCCCCAAGTTAAGGCTTGTAATGTCAAGTGAGTTTGTTATTTAAGATTGGTCGCGAAACATTAGGGAACCTTGATGAAGTGCTGTCGGTGATCAGTGCGATAGGTGCGGTGCGCACCATGCGGGATGATGGCAACAGATATGCACATATCTGCTTTTTTCAGCGAACGCAAAGTGAACTATTCCGACGTGTCCCGCATGTTTTGAATGTGGATGCCATCCACGGGACAAACATGCACAAGTATGTCATCGTACATTTCCTCATGTTTTCGAAGCTGAGAGTTACATAAGCTCCTCGTAACAGATCGCATGAGACACGGCCGACCAGTGATGTACGGGTACGTTCGTAGGAAGATGTATGCTTCACTGCGCAGGCTATTTGAAACTTTTTGAGAAATAATTCGCGAGCACGTTGCGGTGAAGACGTTTGCCATGCGTAAGATTGATGAACCAACGACAGCAGCCAATGGATTTTAGTGGCGACATCCTGTTCTGTTAATTTCACGTATGTGATGCCGTACGTAAGCAGGTAATCGGGTAAAGTTTATTCGTCATATTCATTGAAAGACAAACTCTTTCGCAGTCGTTATCTCTTCTACCGAATGGCTACGGTAGACAATGAGGAAGAGTAAGTTGTAACTATACACTGTTTACCGCAGGTTTAAACGTGATTTGCATATCTTCGGTCGAACCGATAGAAATTTTCTGAATTATTTGTTGTGTAATTAGCTGTACATCAGGCCCAAGTGGTCCATCATGCGCAAAGCGGTGTTCACTTTGGGAATCGCGCGAATAACAAGCCGGAGAACGCAAACGGATGATTGAAGAAGAGAGCGCACCCAACAGACTTCCAAGTCGTTGCCATTCAGAAAATACAGGGCAACAGCAAATGGCCGATGCGGGAGTATGAAACACAAACGATCTATGGATGCGATCGTCGTGAGGTTGTCGTTTTTGACTGGTACATGAAGAATATTCTTCAAGGACCAACCACGTTCACACGTCGTCTTGTCCAAAAACGTCTAAACGGATGAACTCCACGATTTCAGTTCGAAACGGTGTCCGAGTGCAAGGTAAGCGGTTATCTAGTAATCACCCTGGACATTGCATTTTCGTGTGCAACAAGATGGCGTCGCTTTCTTCGTGGATAGCGTATAGGGCATCTGTGAGTGTACATTTTACCGTTCAATGCGGCTTTCATGCATACACGTTCTGTCGGGGTTTCGGAAACATTTTTAACCTTACGGTTAGGTTTTGTGGTTTTCATTTCCGTTTATAAAGGCCACGTCCCCATTCGTGAGCGGTGGCTGGCAGAGTACAACTTGCCGTTTCGACGGTTGATTGGCCTGCAGCATCGGCCTTTCTTTGCAGCCAACTTCAACCGTCACTGCAAAGCCCTGCATAATTTACTTGAAAACTGCGTGACTGCAACAGCCACACGGCGGTGACCTGCTTTACCAGAATCATGGCCTTTTCCAGTAAAATAATGGAATGTGCTAAGACTGGCTCACCTTTGTACGATTTCCCCATTAGCTCAACTACAAGCAGTATGCAACCGAGGTGGGTAAAGAAGCCTGTTACAAGATAGCTATGTGGACATTGCGGTGACCCGGCACGGATGGACAGCTACTGTTGTGATGCCGATCTGTTGATTTTTTGCTGTGAATGTATCTAACTGGAAGGCAAAAATGAGTGTCCATTTTGTGGCAAGCAGCTACAACCGCAGTAACCTGGAAAGTGTATGCTTCGAATTTTTATTTTCGTCAGATTCCTCTACTTCACCTGTTGTTTGCACTTCCCAAGTGATTATGAGAGGCAAGTTCCTCACACTACCCACAACGGACGTCGATTTAGATCGGTCCGCTGACAGTGTATCACTTGCACACGGGCCAAGGAAAGCGCAAATCAATATAATCCGCAGTGGTCACCCTGTGGATATAATTGAGAAAAGTAAGTTCCTTCATATATGTCTACACAGTTTTCTTGCAGATATCACATGCAGTGAACGACATGATGATTATGACTTCATTTGATGCCCGGCTTCAGTCATCCTGCATAACACCCATAACACGTGAGAACCAAAGACTATTTTCTGTGCTGAATAAAGGCGAAGGTGGTAGGCACCTTCGTCCACAGTCACTGAATACATAATTCACGCTGATATCCGCACGTTTTCACCCACACTGAATTCATTAGTCCACCTACGTGTTCCAGCATAGGGTAGAGCTTGGCATATTCCATAAGGTAGGACAAATGAACGGAGCAGTTATAAGTGTCTAAGTATGGAGTGCAGTTTGGCATAACTCGCAAAGCAGAACGAGTGGAAGAAACAGTTATAAGTGTCTAATCATGGAGTACAGTTTAGCGCAAACCGTAAGGTAGGACAAATGGACGGTGCCTTTATAAGTGTTTAACCATGCAGTACTGGTTGGCTTCACTCCTGAGCCAGGACAAATGTGCGGAACTGTTGTAAGCTTTTAAGTGGCAAGTGCTCCTCGGTGTCGTTCGTTCAGCAGGTCACCTCGTCTTCATTCTGGCGTGCTTTGATTCCGTGGAAAAATTCACAACAATGGTAGCAACGAATCGCAAAGCACGGCAAATATAATCAACCAAATACCACTAACATGTCCGGTCTTTCTGCACTGTCCTACGTTGAAATAATTTTATAGGCGTACCTTACGTTTGCACTTTTATAGAAAGCTCAGTCCTCATGTTTTGACAACGGTTCAACCGTTTGAAGTATAATTATGCTTTTCTGTTTAATTGCGTTCAAGTTAGATTGAAGGTATGTGCCTCCACGTGTATGACATGTATTTTCATTATATTCCACTACCAACTCTCCGAAATAACGCAGAATGCAACTTTTCGCTATTTTTTATTGATCCCTATGCCGTTGAACTACCGCACATTTTTTGTTCACGCCTTCGGAAAATAGAAACTAAAAGATTTCGCTGCAACAGAATTCTGAGATTTAAGGAACTAAAACATACCACAGAATTTTAACATCTTCGGTAGCTAAAGACGTTCTCGACCAAAAGGTAACAGAGATAGTCACGGTCTACCGGTTACACGCAGCTCATTAACCGGTTTGAAGATAGGTTTTCTATCCGTCGTTGGATATGAGGAAAAGCATTTATTGGATCGACGGTTCGCATGCTTCTCGGTTTGAACTTGGATCCTTAGCTAATGATTTATTAGTACTCGAATACCCTGATACTTGGCACGGATACCCACCTGTTAAACGAGGACGGGTTACAACGCTATTCTGCCAAGAAATTCCAGCATTCTACGAGAACCACGGAGTCGGACATTGTGGAAATGGCCATCGGTCCTGGCAGTTTTTGCGTTATCGAGGCTGATCCTGCTTCTCTGGACCAGCAATTTGCCACCGGACAATCAAGCACTTCTCTGCCACTCGAAGCTGCGGTAGTGCCCTATTAACCACTCCCCTTTTGCACAAGAATCCGTTGGACATTCATACCTATGGTGACATTTCCCTTTCAATTAACTTTAATCCTTTGAAGTCTGAGAACGATTCCTTCAGGCCAAATGTTTTAAGTGTTTCAAAGAACTTTCTTGATGATAAGATTCGACCTGAACCAGGTACCATTAGGCCTGATTGCTATTTGTTCGGGGCCCTCAGGATTAAGCAGGGATCCTGCGCGGGGGCAGCAATAAGGACGTTGGTGACCCCACCGGATAAGATGGAAAGTGTGTCCAAGTCCTCCGCTGTTTCCCCGTTCGGCTCAATCATATTCTGACTTATGCGCCTGACGAAGTTTCTCACTACAAGTCAGAATGGGCATTGACCTTAATGGCGGAGGACTTAGAATTGAGACGTAGACTACTCGAGCTTCATAAGGGGCGCCGTCGACCTTTAGAAACCGAATCCGTTCTGACAGCCGGGACTAGATTTAATATATAACCTAGAGGTAACATCAAGCCCACCTTTCAATAGCGGGTCTCAGGAACAAAACCCTTCAGTTTAAACCCTGTGTGGTCGTTAGAGTGGCCTGTCAGATCGTTGATTCATGGAGACAGTCGTCCGAAAATTGAGGAGGACAGTTTCGGTGGATCCTCCAAGAATTACTTTAGGTTTATCAGAAATCTTGAAGGTAACGTGGCAAATAAATTGGTCGACGAGGGATCGAAGCCTTTACATTTGTTACAGTATTTTCGTGGTAGGGTGAAATAGGCAGTTAAGCTCTGCGCACTCTTGCCAGAAGAAGTGGGGTTTACAGAGGCTATGAGAATTTTGCACCAAAGCTACGTTGCCCAACCAACATCATTATTGCGGTTGAGAGATCATTTCACGACTTACAGGACAGATGTGCAGACGCTTCTGAGACCGTAGCTGAGTGTGGAAAGAAGCCTACTTTTAGCGACCCATTAAAATTTGTGGAGAAAGTGTTGGCAATCAGCGCTGGTCGGCCGCTCGCTCAAGAAGCAAGACAGGTAACCCAAAGTCCTGTGGACATTGTGGAGTCAGGTATTCGAGATGGAGCGTTGGGGTGGGTGTACCTTATGAGAAGGTGAACCCGAAGTGCACGGTTCGTAAGGGCAACCACGACATATCAAACTGTGGTTGGTTCAGCGGTCAGTCTTTGTAGCAACGCAAAGCAATGCTGAAGAACCTTGGACGCTATTTTGTTTGCTTGCAAGCGAACCATTTGGCGAGGTCATGTAGAGTACAGATACGGTGTGGGATACCGGGTTGTGGTGGATGCCATTGTACATTGGTTCCTGAGGACAAGCCTGAACTAAGTAAAACAGAGATGTGGTCATCCTTGTGCGGTGGTACGTCCAACCTAAACGGCGCGAACCAAGATTCATCCCGATAGGGTTGATCGGCCCAGAAGCGTCAATGGTAACCTACGCCTTTCTGGATTGTGAATCTGAAACTACGTTGCTTGATTAATTTGTTACAAGTGCAATTAGTTTTTACTGACGGCTCTGTCGGATGATGTTCCGTACCATGCACGGAACTTGCGCAGCACTATGCAATCACGTTTTAGTCGTTACAATCCAACTGATAGATTTTATACGGTGGAGTAGTTGTCGCTAACACAGGCTGATTGGCACTTCAATCCTCCCGCTGCCGGTCATTGGAATGGGACATGGGAGCGCACGATTTGCACAGTTCGACAGGCCATTCAAGCTGTCGTAAGGCAACAGGTGACGTCGGACGAGGTTTTGCACAATTACTTGATTGAAGTTTAGAGAAACCTGAATGATGTATATATGGTTCCAGTCTACCAGGATCCGGATGGCCTCTCGGTTTTGAGACCAAACCACCTGTTGCTCCTGAAACCAAACCCCAAACTGCCGTGTACTCACCTCGCACTGCTAGAAACTTACACGAAACGTTGGAAGCAAGCTCAACACCTGGCCAGCGTGTATTGATAGCGCCTGATCAGAAACTACCTACCCTCCATCCTGGCGTACCTTTTGTGCACGAGGGTTGGACAAAATGTGAGGGTATGTGACCTTGTTTTACTAATCGCAGACCTGCGACCCGTGGGCGTATGACCTAAGACCGTGATGATTAGAGTGGCGAAGTATGTCCACAATCACTTCCGTGAGGTGTACTTGAGAACAGACAGTGGTACGATTACGAGGGACATAATGTCTATCTGTGTCCTCACAGAGGTAGAGGATAGTGGCGTCACCAGCGAGTGAAGCTCAAGTGCAGTGAAATCAGCTCGTAATATACACTCAAACCGCAACTACACAAGTGTTTGGAAACCATACTGGTTTCGGGGGCCAGTGTAAGGGTAGTTGTTTGCGTTGAGTGTCTGGCGATTGCTGTGTGTTTTATAGAAGGTCGGTGACCACGTCCCGTGTCTTTATTTATTTCCTCCCCGTTGACCATTCTTTTTTCCTGCATTACAAATCTTCTCCGTAGTGATTACAAGCATCTTTTGAAACGACTGACACGACTATAGGAATTACGTGCGCGACGAATAATTTCTATTACGAATGTTAATCTTGATGTACTACTAAATTTTGATATTGTCTACTTGTGGGCAATTGTTCTGGCGCAGTTGTTCTTCCTTACTTCCCACCGCTGGACCCCTGTCTGTATGTACCCAGGCTTCACTTGCGCTCGATCACCCCGCCATTACGCGATTATTGCATTTGATCATATTCACATGAACGGTTAGTCTCAGGACTTGTGTATTTGGTGGATTTGATATCGAAGTGTTTGGTTATCTTCTATTTAGTTTTTACAAAGGTTATGTTACCATAGCACCTTATTGATAAGAGACTCACCGATACGATCCTCTTCCCATTTGGATCCGAATCGGTTGCTCTGCTGGCTCACGATTTATAGACGCTCGTTGCTTACAGAAGCGACTATTCGAACTCCAGCGTACTGACAAACGTTGCGAGTGGACTAAGCATAACTTGATGAGTCACTGGACGTCCGTGATTAACAACTTGTTCCAACTTACGTGCACTGGTCTTGACGATGACCAGTACTTCGGACTAGCCTCTTGTGCCGTCTGTTGACTGTGAAAAAGCCTAAATATTAACGGTGTCTAAACCACCCGGATTCGGGCACCCGGCCACCCTCGCAAAGCAATGACTGAAGTGTCGTATAAAGTCAGCGACTGGAAGTGTGAAACTCAACCAGACTCTATATACATCTTTTCACATTTTTTCTGCAGAGTGCGATGAGTATCATCGGATTGTGCCTAAAATGAAGCGGAAATTATGATGAAACACAACTTTCTTGCCATCTCTAATGCTAGACTCATCAAAGAGGCGGTAACTTTCTCACTTGCGTAAATGGAAACGAATGTATCAGTACTGAACGTAAGAGCCCCGAAAAAGTGAAAAACGTTGTGATGCAAATTTCTTACAATATTCTTTAAACTGAACGTAATAATTTAATCTGCGAAGCTTCTCTGTCTCTTTTGCTGTTACAAATATTTCACACCTAAATGATTTCCCGCGTGGTTCAAATTTGGGACGTGCGGTAAGTGAGGTATATTTATGTAAATATCCTGTGACATGAATACCCAGAAATTGAGGAAACTCCGTAAACAAGACCTCCTTTGCATTGAGCCTGGACAAGTCGATGTTTCGCGGATTACTATTAATATATCTAGGAAAAATCGTTTCAAACAAACCAGAAGACATCAAAATATGGAGGTCAGAGGTTTTGTGGCATCTGGTGACGGTAACTGTTTAGATGGGCCTCATTGTGTCAGTTGTTTGCATGGTATTTCGAGCAAGACAGAAGTAGTTGGTCTGAACCGCTTGTTCTGTGTTACGCTTTCCATGGCTTCGTCTTCAGCAGCTGTTTTGTTTTAATAAATTTTAGTATCACTTTGAATTAACAACTCTTTGGATATGAAGAAAAATGGGGGTTGGGTGTCGGGTAATAGTAAAAGGACTGGAAAGATTATTGTCACAAGCGCCCAATTGTCCAAATTCCGATGTTCGATAGGTGGTTGCTCACACAAGGTTAAGTATGGAGTTTGCCGCGATACACGCAATGGGTGGTATCATCAAGGACACACCGAAATAGGAAATAAGGCTGTTGTGTTGTAGGCAGAACATCGCGTTTTGAAATTGGTCCCTGGCCCTTGTGTAGACGTCACTGTGAAGTACAGCAAACTTGATGATCAACCGATGGTTTCACTCACTTCTAGCCTGAACGAAGAACAAGCTACCAGAAAGCATAAAGACACTCCTCGGTGGAATAAGGAGGGTGCTTCCGTGGAAAGTATAACATTAAAGGGCGGTGGTGATGCAACCAAGGGAGTGTAAGTAAAAGGTCAACAAACCATTATGAGCTTGCGCAAGATTAGGCCTGCCGGATAAAGTTCAAAGGCTTAGACGAAAGACCAGTTACCAGTATTCATGAGGATCCTCCAGGAACAAGCAGGGAAGGTGTTTCGGCGGACAGTATAACAAAAAATGGCCGTCAAGAGTGTGAAAATAAAAAGCCCTCAGAACATTATGAGTTTGTGCAAGGAAAAGTGACCGCCGGGAAAAGGTTGAGAGGTTTCAAAAAAATATTTAGACGGACGATATAATGTGTATTAAGAACTGTCTTATGGAATCACATGAATAACTGGAGCAGTCACTACGGCTATAAAAGCCGTGCAGGCTGATGAAATTTTGCTTAGACAAGGCTTGGGAAGATTAATAACTTAGCCATTGGAAGAAACCAAAACTTAGTGGTTACAGGGTTAACGAAACCGTTTTGCAGAGGAGGCCAACGTAGGGAGCATCTAATCAGAGATTACCCAGTCGGTATCTCAGGATCATTTAACATTTCTGAGCGTGTAGCTATCAAAAGGGTTCTGCGGCTTAAAAGGTAGCCAGCGTATTGCAATGACCCCAGATCGGAAGCTGTGGAATTCACAAACCCGCGTCATGGAGATAAAGTTCTGGCGACAGCAAAACACTCTGCTCTGTCACAAAGAAAAAGTATAGTGACAGCGGATGACTCTGCGGAGCGTAGAGAAGCACAACGAAGGGCATTCAGGCCGGCGATACCTTGACTTTTGGGCCACATGGGTGAGCTACGCCTATGCGACGGTAAACTGTCATGAAGCCAGCTCAGGGCATACGTAGAAACGAACGTAGATAGGGTACACAGAAGTTTGGCAGAATCACGTTTTTATAGTGCTGTGATGAAACAACTTACTACGGAGAACAGATCTAACACTCTATTGGGCACAACATTCATAGGGTCTAGCCAAGTTGGAATAAGTTCAAACAGAAAGAATCGGATGTTCTAAAATCAGGCATTTGGACACAGAGTCTGAATACGGACCGCTATCCTACTGCGAACAGTGCAGGGATCCATAACATAGAGGGTGGATTAATTTGGGGGTGGTCTACACCAACACCCGTAGTGTAAAGAATAAATGTGAGAGTTTCGAGCAGAAACTTAAGGTCATGACTTCATAACAGTGACCGAGAGGTGGATGTAGCGGGCTTCTGTACTCCTTGTTACTGTTCGTCGAGTTGGCAGGCGAAGCGGGATACTAAGAAAGGTTAGGTTATTGTCAGTGGTAGATCAGTTTGAACAAAAGTCGGGTGGAGAACAAAGTCCGCTTAACATTTGAACAGAAAACGTGCTTTTCGAGGGCTCCACGGATGACCGTTCTATTGATAAGCATATGCCGCGGCCGACTGACGGCAGCGGAGAAGGATATGAAAGTTGAAGATTTTCTAACCCGACTCATGACCCAGACCACCAGAATAATCTCTCTTGGCGAATTTAACGCTTCAGAGATCGACCGAACAGCAAAATTTTCACCTAAGAATTTATTTGGAGAGAGATAACTGATGTTTCTCCAAGCGGTGACTTTAATGTAGCGCATAAAATGGCATACTGGGTGGAGCAGTGGACAGACACAGGTGTATTGGACTTAGGTATCACCAGATGATATACTGATATGAGTAATTTGGAAGTGAGTGCCTCTCCGGACAAAAGCGATCACGGGTTTCTGTCATTGTGACTCGCAGGAGGTGGGATAGAACCCCCAGATAAGCGGCCCAGGTTTTACGGCAGAATGAAGCTGAGTGATTTGAAAAATAAGGCCCGGGCCTGGGACATGAAAGGCTGATGGAAAACGCCTCTGGAACTTGTTCGGAGGTACCCTCTCAAAGCTGACTGATGTATGAGTCGATGCGTGGATTACGTCAACGAGGGATGTCTCCATCCCCTAAAACACGCCAAATTTAACCAGAAGTAGCACCGACTTTGACAAGGGTTGGCAAGGTTTCGTATCCGAGTGGGCGTGCAACAAAATTCAGAGTTGGTCGGACTCTGGCCGGAGCCGTGTCGGAGTAGGCCAGAGTTAATTCCCCGTTGGCAAGAGCAGTATCCAAGTCGGCCAGGCACACAGGCGGCATGTGGGTACCTTCTCACAAAGTCTGACACCAGATTTGATGAGTTACCCAGTGGCAATAATTCAGAAGACAACAAACAGCGCAGTACTCTATATATTGCCACGACCGAGAAGCAACAAAATGTACAGCCAGCAAGCGTCCTGCGTGTAGCTCGCGGAACGGAAAAGTGAGGAATTTCTACACCAGCGGAAATAAGGCTTACAAATGGGCTAAACAAACATGGCTCATCAGGAGGTGTCAACTTGTACAACAAAATATCAACAAAAATTAGACTCTTCTAGGAGGTCGCTACAGGCACCTCTAACATTCCTGGTAAGTTGCTTCAACTACTAAGACAATTCGAATCTTACGTAATCCAACGCGTACGGACTACTAACATTAGTCCGTAGGTTTAATCGACTTTTCTCGCAATCGATTTTTCTTAGCAGGCTATCTTACTTGGCAAGAACCGGCAGGCTAATTTAACAAGGTCATGCCTGTCATGAAGCGTTTATTTCGAAAACCTTCAAATGACCTTACGCCGACCGGTATAGATATTGACAAAGGGGGCATCCAATAACTCTCTAAGTTGACTCTGGGACGAACATATTACCATAAAATTTACCCGCGTGATTGCTGGACACGCAGGAATTAACATCAAAACGAAAGGTACTGCGAGAAAAACGGTGTCAATATATCTCAGATTAAAAACGGATACAATAAAGTTCAAAGAATACCAGCGAGCAGCAGTCGTTACCGTATATATGCAAGGCGTTTCCAATTCCAGCATTCTGCATGCAATAGACTAAGTGAACACTGAGAAGCCTGAAAAACAAAGGCCACAAAAAAGAGAAAAGAAAAGGTCATGAGAAGAATGAACAGTGGAAAGATGCAAAAGGAGAAGCATTGAAATTTCATCGAAAATGATTTTCTGAAATGAAAGATGCTTACATGTAAAGTCGTAACGCCTATCAACAAAACCTATGGCAGAAAGGGCCTCACTACGTTAAAAGTCAGCCATTGGAAGACGTATCATAGACCCCTGCGGGCACCTGAAGCCAGACCATGATTCTGATGGATGTCCACTGCACGTTAATGAATAATAAAACAGTTATCCGACTTGCTGCATGATGAGAGTAAATTGGCCGCTGGCATGAAATATTGTTAGTGGGTAGCGCACTTAACTGGCATGGAGGTATCGTCTCGCAGCACATCTATATCTTCCATCTTCGTAGGGATCAATCGTTCGTGTACATGGTTGCGCTTCCGGTGATTTAGGCCCCTTTTACAAACCGCTTTACCTGAGACGTGAAGCTTCCGAATGGAAACGACCAAAACATGTAATGGACCGAGTTGTTCAATATCGTCACTCAAATGAGATAAGCAGTGCACATTATGTACAACTTTGTCGTCACCATACAAAAAAGCACACTAATTGGCGAGTTTCACTATGAGATTACGCCAACCAAATGGTTGCCGAATAGCCGTGAAGTTCCTGATAATGTTGATGGTTCTGGGCTCACTGTGAGTGCGAGAGAATTAGGTAGCGACAAGTCACCATCCGAACGTACGTTGGGTTTCAAGTGGGACACGGATGTGGACCAATTTATTGTAAACTTCAAACTATATTGGAAACTAGCAACAAGGAGATGTATCCGCTGTGCTATCTCTAGCTTGTTTGGCCCCCCGGAATTCGCCGTCCAATGGCTCGAGTGATCAAAGCATCTACAAGAACTTGGTAAAACACAAAATTCCGAGTGCTTAAGACCCAGTGAGTTTGTTAAAAATTGACTTCCCGTCGCGTGTATTTTATGACGTATCTGATGTTGGATATGGTGCATTTGCCTACGTTTACCCTTGTCACGACAGTGCTGAACGTTTTTGCGCACTGCAGTTTTCGAAAGCTCTGTTGATGCCTCTCAAATCAGTTTCCAGTCCTTGACTCAAGCTGGCCACAACTGTACTTGCTGTTCATATGTCCCGAACGATACGCCCGTGTTCGGACGCTCGTTTCGAAGACGTTCCCTTTTTAATTGACGGCCCACTCCGAATAAGTGAGAGATGGCCTACTTCAACCATGAGTTTCGGCTCAAAGGCTCCTGCAATATTGCCCAGAGCAAACCACCTGACAGATAATATCATGTACCACTTTCGTTCGAACGAATAGCTTGCTGGGAAGGCGCATGTGCTCGTATCAATTCGTCAACGGCTTTGAATTCTACACCGCGCATCGGCGATTAGAAGTGTCATAGGACAGTGTGTCTCTTGTCAATGCCAGACTGTGGTTGCTAGCATGCACTTGATGGCCTCACTTCTTTCCGTGGAAACACAAGCAGGTTAGCATCCTCTCTTGTGCGTCAATGTGGGCTATTTTTGCCAGATTGAAATGAGGAAATGTCGGACTGCCGAAAAGAGATATGGTTGAGAAATAGGTTTCAAGCACTGCTCTAGCTAAAGCAGTACGCATACAGGTTAGGCAGACTATGAGTATCGACTGTTTCATTATGCTACTGATCCAATTTATTGGAAGAGGAAGAACACCAAGTGATTTTCGGTCGCATTAGGGTGGTCAGGACTAGTTACTGAATAGACTAGGTGAATGCGAGTGTACCTCACTAGGCTATCAGTGATAAAAAAATGAACGAATGAGACAAACTAGCTACAAAGTTCCAGCAAGTTATGGTAATCAAAAGGGTTTGACTCACAGGAAAGTGTTCACAAGTGTTCGAGATGGCCACCACCATATTCCAAATTACCAGTACCCGGAAGTGAATGATATCACAGAGTTGCCGTGGATTGCTGAAGCGCGATCAGGGATGCGACGGTGTTCGTAGTACAACGGAGCTAAAAAATTGGATGATAGATCCGTGTAGTATCGTTAAACGACTGCGCAGCGGATAGAAGAGCAGACTGACGTGCACAAAATCTGTATTGAATTGCAAGGTCACTTTTTATCACTTTCAACAAAATGCAAAGGTGATACAAAAGGTTGTTGTACAGAAATGAAGCATCGTTTGCAAACAAAAATAAGGAAATCTCTACAGTACTCTCCCTCCAGAGCATTTGTGAAAGATAAATACTCGGCTATTGTCTGATAAGCGAAAATGAATGACATGAAAATTATCAACGAAAACAGGCTGGTAAAGTAACATGCCTGCCGAAACGTGTAGTTGGGTGGAGCGGGGACGGGTGAGGAAAAGGTGTTGGTGTAGTATGAGTCTGTTTGGTAGGCGGGTGGGGAGAAAGTGTTCCTTTGTCAGTACTGTAAATTATGGGCGAAGAGTCTAATGTGTTGGGAGTGAAAGGGATGGATGCTTCAGGGTTCTGTGATTCGGCAACATGAGTGAATGATTGAGAGTGAGATTCCTGATGAGTGTCAACGTAGGCAGGCTTGGGACGATCAATGCTCACGGTAACGGGCTTTCCAGAACGTTCGAGGGTGAAGACCTTGTCCGTTCGAGAGATAACTTTAAAAAGACCATCGTAAGGTGGTCGAAGTGAGTGTTGTCGGGTAGGAATGGCACGGAGTGCTTCCATATATGATTTAAGACAGTGTGCGTAGTTCGTCAGATCTGTTGCAGCTTGTGTGTTTTGGTTGGAAAGATCGCCTGGGAGACACAGTGTTGTTCCATAGACCTATTCAGCGGTGGAACATTATATATCTTCTTTCAAAACGGATCTGATGCTCAGTAAGGTGAGTAGTAAGCACTCTGTCCAACTTTGTGTCGACTGCGCCATGAGTGATGTTTTCGACTGTCAATGAAAACGTTCGACGATTCCATTAGCAGCAGGATGGTATGCAGTTGTCCTGATGTGGTCACAACCCAACAGATGGGTCAAGTCGT
>JTDE01000865.1:0-19582 GCA_014338405.1 Paragonimus skrjabini miyazakii
TCGGCTGCAAAACGCTCGTGTATCCGTCACCTCGGAGTGTATGTGACAAAAGTTCAGGGAACAGATGACGCAAACGACCATCGAGACGGTCGGTACCCAACGCCTCAAACGTCTGGACTGGTTCAACGACAACTATGCGGCTATTTCCGAATTGGTAGGAGAAAAGAGTGCAGCATTTATCGCCTCCACAACAGGTCTGGATAACGCATCAAAAATGGTGATATTCCGGAATATTCACCGTCCACTTACCGGACGTCCTTGCGGAATCAAGGGCGATTGATGTGGGAAGCAGGGTGAATGGGCGCAGGGCTTTGCCGACCGCCGACAACACGAGCAGTTCTACCATTTGCTTAAGCCGATTTTTAGTCCATCTGTTCAGTCTATCAAAGCACCGGTTCACGTGGACATCGGCTCTTCGTGCACCCAACCCGATTACATCACGAAAATGTGCCGCAAACACTTTGGTAGCCTACTCAACCGTCCTGTTAGCATTGATCAGCTGACAATAAACAGCCTGCCACAACAGGCCATCAAATCTTCGCTTACTCTCCCCCCGGATCTGACAGAGGTGCAAGGAGCGATCAGACAACTGCGCAATGAAGAAGCTGCAGGAGAGGATAGGTTGCTAGTGAAATACTGAAGAATGGCGGACCAGTGTTGGAATGCGCTTTGCCCCAACTGATTCACCTCATTTGGAAGCAAGATTTAAAGGATGTCCTTATCAGATCTTCGTTTAAAGGTGTGATAAGAAGTGCGCCGACGTCTATCGAAGCATAAGTCTGCTAAGCTGTGTAGACAAGATGTATGCACGAATCCTTCCGAACCAACTGAACGGGGATGTTTTGGAAGCCAATGCTACCGAGGAGCAGTGTGGATTCCGGAAGAGTCGTAGTACAATAAGCTTAGAGCTTTCCGCTAGACAGCTTTAGGAGAAGTGCCGGAAACGCAACCAGACCCTGTATATCCTCTTTGTGGACCTCACCAAGACCTTCGATTCCGTCAGCCACCAGACGCTGTGAACGGTGCTTGGTAAGTTTGGTAATTTCGTCAGTTTGATTGGAATGTTGAGTGTGAGCATGATTGTGAGGGTACAATCAAGTGGATCGACTTGTGATGATTTTGACACTGTCGCTGGCATGAGGCATAACTGTGTCCTAACCCCAATTCTATTCAGTTTATAATTGACTGCCGTGGTAACAGTTGCTTCTCAGGACTATGGTGAAGACGGTGTTGAAGTTGGGTACCAGACAAATAGACGCTTGCTGAATATTTCACGTTTCGCCTCTCCAAGCCGGTTACGTACCTCAGCGATGCGCATGTTTCTGTTCGCAGATGACAGCGTGCTGTTTGCACAAAGCGAAGAAGAACTACAGCATCCGACCACGGCCTTTGCGGCCGTGAAATCCAAGTTCGGATTGGATATCAACACGGGTGGGACCTTTTCCTTCTTTCTGCCTGCTCTGGGGGGAAGGTGCTGTTCCAGAATCTGCACGTGAAATTTGTATCAATAGAGACGTTATTGACAGCTACGCGGACGTTCGCTATCGGGGTAGCAACTTATCGACAGATTTGTCTGCAGACCACGAGTTATGGAGGCTGCTGCGGCGTTTGGTTGTCTTGAAAGTGGTGTCGGGAAGAACCACAGCCTGAAGATGACCAGTAAGCTGTGCGTTTACCGCTCAATGGTACTGCCTGTACTGCTGTGCGGCAGTAAAACGTGGACATACAACCTACAACAGAACGTACACCATATGAACCGCTTCCATTTGCTTCTTGGGTATTTGGTAGTCGGAAATGGTTCCGAACACCTAGCTACTGCGACGAAAGGACATGGACGGAATGGCAATCATGTTGACGCTGAATAAGCTTCGTTGGCTAGGTCACGTCCGTGAATGGGCGATGACCGTATTCCAAAGCAGCTGTTCTATGAACAACTGAAATCAGATGGGCAGAATTCTGGTATTCAGTAGCTGGGTTACCAGGATGTTATCTAAGTAGGACCTTCGCGTTTTGAAGTTGAGTTTGGATTTTGAGAAGACTTGGCGTTGAACTGGACGGTCTCGAAAAATATGATCCTGTCGAGCGTCCGAAGGTTCAATGAACAATTATTGCGTTGCCGTGAACGCAAATGCTCTAGCATTTACTCGTATACTGAACCACTTCTTGCATTACCTTTCCTAAAATTGTCTTCCTAATTTGGAGGTTACCATTGGAGGCTGTCTCGAGAGAGAGAGATTGGAGTCTCCGTTTCGAGCAACCTTATAAATTGGCTAACCAGCATTGGACGGCTGTACACAAAAGCCTCACTCACACGCCTTCTGGTTTTATTCCTGTGGGTTTAAACTGGGCAGGTGGTATATAAGTAGAACCACAGGTTGTGTAGCGCAAACAACTTGTGTTAATGTTTGGGCGCTGATGTCCCTTGGCTTTGGTCACTGTGACCGGCCAATCAAAAACGGATACTGCCAACCGTGTGCATGTGGCCAGATGTGTACAACACTGTTGTGTGGGGCGAATAGACTGACATGTCTACATCCAAAAACGATGTTTATATGCGCTAATGTCTTGACAAACTCAAGATCGCACACGCATTCATAACGAATGTAGATTAAGCCTTCTATTTCAAACTTACAAAAAGAGGCCGCTAGAAAGTGGGAAATTAATGCATTTGTAAGAACTAGTTGGAACTCATACTGCCTTAGAATTAGGAGTGGAATTTTCCTATACCGGTTGTCTAAACCAATGTTTCAATCTAAAAAAGTTACCTCGGACTTTCAGTGGAAATAGAGATCACTACAAAGACGAGTAAATTACGCGCCACCTGAATCTATACACGCACTCGTTTTTGTTGTTTGCATATAATTACAATAGCTGTCTGTCAAGAAAAAATAGTCTCACAATTTTACACAATAAGCGTACTTTTGTGCAAACCACCAGGTCTGCGATACTTTCAGAAATGAGTGCATCAGTTTGCGTGGGCAGGAGTTAACTTGCTAATTCAAGTCAATAATCTGTGCAGTTTGCACTGCATCATCAACTGTTCAGGTGAAACTGTCGTGTTTGAGACCTGAACAAGAATATGATTTCATGTAGCACAATTCTGGGCGTGGAAGGGTTGGCACAGTATACCTGACGCAGTGCTTTCGATGTGACTGGCATTAGTAGACTTGCTGTGAAAATGTCATGTAAACCGTTACAGTTTACATTGCATACGTGTGAAACGGTAAACTGTAGCCTTAGGCAAAGATGACAACTATTCTGTGCCGTACAAACTAAGCATTGATCATAGTTAAACGACTCAGATCGGTTCATTTAATGTTTCTAATTGAGTATACACGGCACTCTACATGAAGTCAAGTAGATACAGTATTGGCTCAGCTCCATGTTCCCAAATTAGTGACACACTGGCTTACCTACTCAACAACTTGAGTTGGATAATCGGTTTGAATGGGCTTGAACGGATGCATTTATGTCTGTGATTGATGGATCACAAATCAAAAGCTGGCATACCTTGCACGTTTCAGTTAAACGTGATATTTCACTATACCATTGTGTCATAACTGTTCAGACAGCTACGCTGTTACATTTTGTAACTGTAGAAAGTCTGTATGAAGTAAATACTTGCTGAGGTGCTGTATGGTTGTATGTGATGAACGCGAGGAACCTAAGGCTTCGTGATAAGACCAAATTCGAGAAGGTGGGAAATGAGAAAGACAAAACCCTTTAAGTAGAGAAGGCGCTATCGAAAATGCTACATTTTATAAAACAAGACGGTATAGTTGAATACCCAACTTTCGAACATATCCGATTCACCGGCACAACAAGCTCCAGGCCTTATGGTTTACCGAGAGTTAACAGAACACTTATACCTCTTCGACCTATTTTAGACATGTGCAACTCATTATACCATTCGCTGCCCAAATCGTTATCTCACCAATTTGAACCCATCAGACAGAATTCATTAACGCAATCGATCAATTCAACTTAACGGAACAGTAAATGTTTTCTCTTGACGTATCATCCTTGTTTACAAATGTCCCACTGAAATAGATGATGGATTACTTTTGTGACTATATTGTGGCCAGTAACCTAGATGTTTGTATACTGTCAACAGAACTACAGCAACTATTGTACTGCTGCACCCACAACATACAATTTAAATTCCACGGGGAATTATGTCGACAGATAGATGGTGGGACAATGGGATCCCCATTGAGGCCGTCGTTTGCAGACATGTTCTTGGCGAAGTTTGAGACTGACCAATTGGAAGTAGCCATTCATGGATTTAGTGTTCATAAGCGATATATGAATAGGATCATGTGTGTAGTTGAAGAAAATGCTAATCCAACAGACATCTTAACCATTTTCAGCTCGGCCAAAAAGAACGTATGATTGACACTAGAAGTGGAATGTAACGATAAACTAGCTTTCCTGAACGCACTCATTCGGCGCCATACTGCTGGATCTGTTCAACGCAAGATCTGTTAGAAGATCTGGAATGGACAGTATATCCATTTCAACAGTTTTGTTCCTCTGATGCAAAAAGAAATCTTACAAACTGTTTGACTAATTGAACCATGAGAGGGTGTACACCAGATACGATTTCCGATGAACTGTCGTTCTTACGCACAATATTATTGTAAACTGGTTACCCGGAACAATTTTAGACAAGACTATGTAACGTCACGAAAGAAAGGTAAAGGTGCCCTCAGAGGAAAAGAAGGCAGTGCACATTTTGTTGCCAGTCAAAGGTGACCTGCTTGACAAAACAATACCTGGGAGACTTAACACTGTCGTCAACAACGCATTGTATGCTGCAAGATTGCGAGTCTATTTCAACTCTGCTCCAGCCTTATGTCTACGGTTAAAGGATAAAGTGCCCATTTATGTAGCTTCTTTTCGTGTATACTCATTTATTTGTTCCTGTGGAACTAGTTACATGGATCGCACGACTAGGCGTTTATCTGAACATATCAACGTGCATTATTCAGCTTGGATCCATAGTGAAGTCATCAAGACAATAACCAGCACAGTTGTGGCACATCTTGCTGATTCTCACCAAAACATCAACCCGGTCTCTTATCCGTTCGATTTATCGAGTCAAGGGTGATCAGTCAAAGGCCATGAGATGCCAAATTTTGGCCACTGCTAAGACTGACTGAATAACCCACCATTATGCGCATAGATGCGCTGTGTTCAGGTTCTGCGATTGCCTCATCCTGTCACCCACAGCATGACCGACGGTTTCAATCACATTATAATTGTGACATAATTGTATCAGACAATTGTCTTCATATGTATCGACTACGTGTTTGGCTTCAGTTGAACTGGTTATTTTTGTTTTCCCTTTGACAATAACGTTTCGTATAAACGTTACGTATTTGACCTGATGATGAATAACCGAAAACGAGCTTGCCCGCTACACCGTTTTTTTCTAAAGCTCACCTCTCAACAACGAAGATAACAGAAACTGGAAGTGAATATTGAAGACATTTAATGTATTATGCGGGACCTGTTAACGAAAAATCTTATGATGTACTGCTTTCAGGGATGTGACTACGCGTCAGCCGTGCGCAATAGTGTTTGAGTTGGTGGTTATTTATTTTCGCATACTTTGTATTGGTTGGTCAAGAAGTGACAATATCCCAGGACGAGCTTCGTTATGAGCATAGCAGACTTGCGTACCATTTTAATAAATGTATTATTTTGGCGAATCCTGACTGTATAACTGGAGCTACAGTGACCCAGATTACTGGCCTGCAGTCCGTATAGTGAGGAAAGAAACCATAGTTCACGCTGTTTCAGAGACTGCTGTTACGTCAAGCGCAAAACCGACAACTACTTTTGGATGATAGCAGTCATGTGTAAGGGGTTGCTGACTGATTATAACTATCTGCCCGGTCATTTTAAACCGGTTATTTATATCCTTGCAAACCATCATCTATCCTTCTGTCAGATTTTGCATTAATACCGTTGTGTTAAACAGTAGATCACCATGATATAATGAAACATTAAAAACATTTGTCGGAAGTCATTCCTTCAAAAGAGCGTTCATAGGTGCAGATCGGATCCCTGAGTTAAATCAAATATGCATTTCACATTTTGTATAAGGCAAGCTACCGCAATCAGTTATAACTCTGTGAAGCAGAATATATTCATTAATCGTGTGTTTAACGCTAGCCACTGTGTATGTCAACGTAGCGTAACAGCCCCCTGTTTTCGATCAGGCCGATGAAAAAAGTAAGAAGGAGGTGTGCGTAGCAAGTTACCACTCCAGTATGACATCAGCTTGTAAAAAAGGCGATAACGTGTGAGGACAGAACGATCAATATGATTGGATGCGAGCTACTATGAGGAGTGAGGACGAAAAGTCCCCAGAGTGCTCTCTTTGTTTACCTCAGCGAACCGCGCGTTTCCTCGGAACAGGTTGAGGAAGATCCATCAACTGTTGCTCTGTGACACTCTCTTCCTGAATGCATTTATAGAAGATTTTGGACTTCTGATTTAAAGATTAAACAGTTGTGGATTGCATATTACAGTTTGCACCCAGTTTTTTCTTCTCCACTTTGCAACTAGTAGAAACATATAGTCCTGGAATAAGATGCAGTACATTGTTGAACTTGTTCACTAACCTAGATTATGCTTGATTACAGTAAACTGAAGCTACGATTTGTAGGCATTGAATGGTACTCCGTTGGTAATGTTCCATACTTATAGAGAATATTGAATTGGATAGTTGACCCAGTCGGTTAACTGCTCAACACTGACTAAAGGCAATTTTAGTTCGATCAAGCAGTTTTCAGTGTATATACGAGTAGGAAGACATTTACAACTACTAACAGCACCCAGCATGAATTATTGCACATTTGTTTTACTGTATGGAGCACTTTTATCGGATTTTCATCACCATGAACCGATGACTGTGTATCAGAATGTTTTTCAGTGAGACAGAATCTTTATTTGCAAATTCACGCGTTAATACCGCCGATCATGTGGCTGCATTTTTAGTCTGGAATTCTGGCACGCAGCTCATGGATATTTTCACCTGTATATCGTATGCACTTCAGTTCGGTTCAACCCGTTCGGCAGATGCTGACTTGTCATATTTTCAACAATGAATTCTTGCCAGTCAGGTCATCTTATTTACCTTGGTAGGTTTTGGTGTTGCTCATAATCTACCGATCATAGGTTTTTGAAGACTCAAGAGTAGGTGTATTATGATAAGTAAAAGCATTAGGCGGTGTGGTAAATTTGTATTATAATGCGTAAACTGAAATCACATTCACACGTCCAAGCTATTGATTCATGGACCATATGCATCACCAGATGTAGTTAGATATGAACTACACTGTACATTGCACTGTTTACACCCAACCCTGGACTACGTTTAGGTAAACTGAGATGTATACGGAACAGTTATAAAGTCAATTCGTGCTTTTGAAAAACTACACGGTTAAGGGATCAAATGTTACGTTATTGTGCCCTAATGTCTCGTGCAAGTTAAGTAATTTAGACGCATGTGAAAGGACACGTATAACTGATGAGTTCTCATGTTAAATCAGTAGACCTATAAGAACCAGTGTTATCCTCATGAATGAAGCCAAACTTACTGATGAGTAGTGGGGGATTTTGATTTCTCGCAAAAGCTGAACATCGTCCATTAGTCTTATTCCCATAGAAATTCCAGTCAGCTCCTATCGAAAAGAAACTGGAAAGTCTATAGGAATGCGACGGCTGAGATCATTTATGAGTGATGTTCAATCTGCATGAAGATCAAAATCCCCTACTACCCATCAGAAGCACTAGACTCGAGTTTCACTCTCATTAAAGCTCATCAGTAGTGCATATCCTTGTCACAACCGGGACTAGAACTCCGGCAACGCTTTCATGAATCAACCGTGTTGACTACTGCGCCATTGACCTCAAATTAGGCACGACAGAATTATTATGTGTTAATACTCAACCACTTCCGTTTGTGAATAATGCTTTAATTGCTCGATTACCTCCGGAAAAGGTACATATTAACTTGCCTGTTAACTTTAATCAATGACCTCTCGACTACGACTTCTGTGCAAGTTGAATTCACAGAAATCATTAACGTGTTGTGCGGTATTTTGATTACTGACTAGTAGTAGAGCGTTTTGATTTTTCATATGAATCCAACATCACCTAAAAATGATCGCAGCTATCTAGTAGTTCTTTTTGAAAGGGACCGACCAGAAAGTTTATAGGAATGCGACAGCTGCTATCACTTGTGGGCGACGTTCAATTTATATGAAAAGCCAAAACTGTTGTAGAAGATGCATGCTTGAGCAATATGTCGTTTATCCGCGTCATCTGTATACACGAGTTAATAACCGAATGGATAAGCGGTCGATGTTACTTGTCGGGTAGGTATTTTAAATGAGAATCTGCTTGATAACATTGAGTTTCTCGACTACACTTTCATACGAACAGATGTTACGGACTCTATGGCACATGGTTCTCATGAGATTATGTTTATACATAAGTGGTGCAAAACCTTTGCAGTGCAATAATTAACCTTGTCTACGTCGTTTTTAATTGGATGCTTTTAGTAAGAGAGCCATCTTCAAGTCTGGAAAGCCGGACGGCTATAATGACACCTATTGTATTTCTGAACTGTTATAGTAAACCTTATATTACGCTGGAAACTGATGAACTGCAAACACATCAATTCGATCTTGCAGCCTGATCTGCAAGTTATAAATATAACGTCCACGCACGAATGCGACGAGTTAATGACAGTTTGCACCTTTTTGTCAAGAATGATCACAAAGATATCAGGCAGCACAAATCTACATCCATACTATTAACTAAGTAACAGTTGCGTTTTTTGTGCACAAATTAAGCAATCTGCACAAGCGAGATACAGGTAGATAAATTTTAATTTAGTGTTCCCTCATGTGATTATAAAGAATATCAATCTCTTTATTCTGTGGTACATTTTCGAACGGAGTTTGTTGATTGCAAGATATCGTCTTCTTCTCTGTTATCTTTAGACCACTTATGTTAAAAAGAAACCAAAAGGGTCACCGATGGTCGCAGTGGAAGTTCAAAACTTATGGAGCTCTGAGAACTCTCATATATATACAAAGTGTTAAAGAAAAGGCAAACACTGAGTAGTGAACGATTCATTGTGACGTTTCAAATCCACACTAGGATCCGTTATCAAACATATATATATATAGTCCCTCTTATAGATGGTAGTCGAATGAGTCATCAGCTTTTGGATTCTACAGACAATTTACTGTGTTTGTTATTTATTGAGCTGTATCCTTCTGCTTCCTATGTAAATAAAATTTACAATCTACAAACACTGGTGTCAACTGTCTCCGTTTGGCGAATAGTTGTTCAAACTGGGTTTTATTTGCAATAGGGATGGTGGGGAATGGTATAGTACAAAATTTAACATTCTTCATGAGGCCTGTTCCTGTTTTCTAGTCAAGAATTTGACGGAAATTTATGGTAAAACGCGACAATGTGTTCTTGTTAGACAGTGCTTTGTCCAATCTTGTCCAATCTCATTCTCCAGTATTTTGAAGTATATCGGGAGAACAACTCTGAAACGGGTTTCCATATACAGAGTTAAGGCCTCCAAACACGCACTGTGTTTGTGTGTCTAGTGAAGAAATTATTTATTTCCTTCTTCTTTACAATATCAATTTTCCGTTATGTTCTCCATTTTCCTACTGTGTACGTATTAGTTTTGGTTGCAGTTTGTCCGCATAACTTCAAGATGTACTCGCTGACCGCATTCTGTTCACTTCACTTGTAAGTCGACTACTATGTGCAGGAGATTTGGATCACTTGGTGATCCGCTTAACAGCACCCAACACACCCACACATCCCTAATTGACTGTCTACCTTATTTCCGTATGCATCCACTGCAAACGAACATGCACGTTACACAAACATTTTTGCGTTAATCAGACTGGTAGGGAACATAGTTCCACTGCCTAGTTGATTACTTCGTGCAGTACGACCATACGAGTGTTGCCGACGACGTGGACAACACGCCTGACTGTGGGGTTTGGCGCGGAAACCTGTATTGCAATTACAACACAAGATTAAACAGGTGAACCAACTAGCCTCCAATCAAGGGGATCTACGACCCAATTCCAGTAGGCATCCTCAAATCAAGGTAACGTGTACGCTGGAATGACATGACAGGTGAGTAGTGCAAACAGACGCACCACACGTACGTACGAACCTCAGCATAGCACTACCCAGTTGAGATACAGTGTGTGAATTCCAAACGAATCATTTATGCACCGCAGCTATGGCACAGCAAAATGTGGAGTTGGGATCACTTAAGCTGAACCTAGCCAAGTACACTTAACGTCAGGTCCACTCTAGCGGATCCGTTAACATCGATTACTTTCAATTATATCAATGTTTGCTAGATTCGTCCACATTACGCAGTTCCATTGGATGAAAAGTGGAGAACGTACGACCGATATTTTTTTACAATCCGTGGAGCAAACTTGTATAATCAAACTGTCACTAATAGACGACGAAGTCATTACTGGGTGATACATTGCGTATGAAAACACTTGTGATTCACAACACCATATAAACCAGACAGCTAAAATATTGTAGGATGGCTCACGTTCTTATAGTAGCTCTTATTAACATGGATTTAGAGTTGAAACGGATCGCGCGGCATGGTGCACAATCAATCAACTGTTTCATGTGACACTCTACATTAACCAAAGCGTTTCCAAATCTATAGAACAACCTTAAAGATATTGTTTATTTTTTCGAATCAGTCAACACTGACAGTAAAGTTGGATACCATTTTAAAGAATGCCGGTAATTGAGTTCCTTAACATCGAGACAAGATGTAGCAGGAAAGTTTTGATGAAAAAGCTCTTTACTTTTGTCAGTTGAATGTATTTTATGTGTGCCATCAACCGTAGCAATAACAAAACAATAGCCTACCCACACCCATGTGTGTGTGTCATCTCCTACAGACCTATCCGGCAGACTATCAACAACACAGTCAATTCTCCAAAAGCTTGGTTTTCGGCCCCATCTCAAGGTTTGGTTGCAACAAGTAGAGTGGATAACGCTTTACGGTGTTGGTTGCTACTGAACAGAGATATACATTGGACCACTTTCACTGATAAGTTAGTGTAAACCTCAGCAGGCTGTTGTGAAAACTTTGACACTAGGTTATTGCTAACTCTCACCGTATTGTTTTTACTCCAAGAGATCGTAGTCCCATATTCAGGAATTGCAAACAGTTGAGTCACTTTGTTGATCATAACATCGCAGATACAATTTGCATCGATATAACTCATTAATAATAGTATCTAGCCTACCATACCATAAGACATTAAAACACGTTATCTAAAGGTTAGCCAGACTTGAATTGTGTCACTGCCTGTGATATCGATGAGACGGAAAAGGATCAGCTTATGTATGCATTTTTTGAATTACCTCAATGAAGTTTTCAACAGCAGATGAATCGACAGAGGTGGAACCAAATGATGGTCTCCAAACTTCTTTGGGGATTATCTAGTTCCATCTGTCTGTTTCAGGCTATCTGTAAAATAAGGGTTGAACAAGGAGAGCTGGTATATTCCAAACAATTGATAACGGTCATCATGAATGATGACAATGTTACCCTCCACGGCTTGTTACATTTAACCTGAAAAAAGTAAGTTGCGTTAAACAAAATTGGCGCATTAAGAACACCACATTTTTATTATGAACGTTTGAACGATTTCTTCGCACAATGGCCCCGACGGTGTTTCCTGCACAGTCATAATGAACATCAAAAAGTTCTGTTCACACGTCTCTGCTCATTACTACTTCTTTCAATTGACACAGTTATCGCGCGATTGACGCAATCCATCTGCAGCATTGTTGTAAGGATATCGCGCACTAGATGAGATCGGCAAAATCTGTTAAACAGGCTAGGGTTTGCTGTGACCTTGGAATTCCAATACCGCCATTGCCACCATCTTGGCTTGCAACTAGGTCACCTAACAGTGATTTCATGCCAAGTTGAAACCTCAAACCTCACCACGACCCTAGTGACTAATATACGCACGTTCATCAGGTAAGAATCAAACCAGACATGTGTGAGACCAGTAGTTTGTGCATAAGTGTAACTGCTTGATTTCCAATGACAGACAACCCCTGATAAGTGAGGTAATAAACGAAGCAGGTCAACCAACAGGGTATCATCGGTTGCAGTTGAGGTAGGGGATCCGATTGAATTATAATTTAACTGCGGTCCGCTGGTGAGTTGTCGTGTCCTGGCTGATGTAAACTGAACATCACGTACAATCAGCTTCATATTAGCTTCTTAGGTGATCCTCTTTTGAACAGATGTCTCAGACTTGTTAGTGTTTTTGTCAGCAGTGTTTGCCTCTAACACAAACTAGATTCAAACTCCGATCAAGTTCTATCGAATCAACTGTACTGATCGCCGCGTCACCGACAGCAAATTAGGTGAGACCGATTTATCGTAAGTAACCCCCATCAGCATTCACTTCTGAATAAATCTAAGTAACCCTGCACATCAGTTACAACCAAGTGTGGCTGAGTTTAGAGGATATTTCGGTTGCGCCTAGTGGGATATCAGTAAAGCATGACGACAAACGATGGTATCATGAGAATGCTGTTAAAGTTTGACTGCCGTCGCACTTTCGATTACAGTCCACGCATTCGGATGGACTTATCTATCTATCTATCTATCTATCTATCTATCTATCTATCTATCTATCTATCTATCTATCTATCTATCTTGTCTATCGGACAGCCCACTTCGTAAGGAAACGTTAGATTCGGGTTTCGCTTTCATTAAAGCTCATCAATAATCCATATCCACTTCCGAACTGGAATGTTCCACTCCTATCCTCGTGTTTGTGAGACTAGACAGACGTTGTAGATAAAATAGAGTGTGAATGCAACTAGAAAGGCAAACTTATTAATCTTCACTTTGGTTTAGATCTTATACGACAACTTCATGGTTTTCTCAAACACAGTGACAAATTACTTTAACCTAGTTGAATTGGTTGCGTCCTTAGAGCTTGACTAAGCCCAAGTCGCAAATCGAGCGTATTTTATGTCAACAAAGTCAACCAACAGAAATAGAAAGAGATCGGATTACCAAGGTTTAACTCAATTCGTATTTGCAGTGGTAAAACGGAATAACAGTTTGTTACGATACAGCAAAATGCTCATGTTTGTACAACATGCAGGATGCTTAAACTTTTCACAAGATGCGTCGGAGGATTAGCTGACGGTGGTGACTATATCACTCTGATTTTTTGACATTACTGTACAATTATGAAAAATCACCAATTCCATATATCCCTGTAGTCAAACAGGTGAGAGACTGACCACTCCTGTTCCAAGTCTATATCTGGAGTAAACCCCACGTAGAGTTTCTCATAATTTTGGAGAAATCATTAGGCTCACTGTCACGTTAGAATCACGGCTTACGAAGTTCTCCCAATAAACCTTCACCACTAGTCGTTTTCACAATATTTTAAGTTTCCACTGCCAAGTATTAGGCAAATCAACCAGACTAACCAAAAATGTCATACTCATTACAAATTGTGTAAAACCTAAGAATTGGTCATTCTATCAACCGTGAAGCCAGAATTGGGTTGATTATGGTCTTCTTCAAACAGCAGATCGCTGTCAGCAGTGCGCTAGTTTGTACTAGCGAGACAACCGCAAAGCCCAAACATACTGTCACTAATGAACACAATCCAGTGAACCGGGCATTTCTTCCTCCTCACTTTGGAGACCCTGAATATGGTACAATCTGGACTGATGATGAATGGTTCCTGTCAATATATTCCAAAAACAACCACTCCCCATGATTACCTTAATACTGACCTGTCGCCTCTTCACTTGAGGTTTTCGACCAATTTCGTAAAGTACGTTTGATGATCGTTCTTTCGTCTTCCAGGCTGCAGTTCGTTGTGAAAGCTTGCTGATATTCCGACTGTTTATTTTATCGCAAGGTTACTAAATTCAAGTGCACATGTGCCATCCTTCCATCATGTATTTTGCTGTTTTTGATGGCTTGTTTTTCGTACCTGTTCCCTGAATATTAGATCTAGAACAATAATTTTGCATTCTTCATCAGCAGAAATAACTACTCATGTAAACATCAAGATGGAATTTGTCGTAATTGGGTAATTCCTTGATTGAACCACAACTAGGTAAAACCATGGAATTAGTATATTCCATCACATCTGTTCTGTTTACGGTTCAGAAGTAATATACTCTGGTATAAGTTTATTGCAAAAGAGTTTTACATAATTTTAGAACTTGTCAACAATCGGCGGTTCGGTTTATTAGTAACGTTTTACTTCTAACACAAAAGCTTCTTCAGACTAAACGAACCAATTACAAATCTGGCTATATTTAAAGCAAACTAGAGGTAAGCAACCAAACGAGGTAGAAGGTAACAGACGATGGGTCAAGTGTATAAAGATAGTGCTGAGTTCGAATTGCTAATCACAACAGATTGGGGACACTTGAACAGACAGATAGAAATATAGTCTGTCAGATAGGTTTGCCAAAGGGTTAATTGTTTCTGAAAAAAGCATTCGAAGGAATCACGTTCTTAATGTGTTAAGATTATCGCCTCATCTAGCCATCAATACAAATCAGTCCGATTGATTTAAGACTGGTTGCCATGTGTCAGATTTCAGCCCTTTCACTTCTTGTTACAGTGCATTTGATCTTCGCAGTTTTGATATTCTCTGGAACTATGTGTTGCTGTATAGTTTTCAACCCTCGTTTAATTACCTCGACATCATCCAGATCAATTTCATGACCTATGTCTAACGCGTGACCAACGATTACAGATCATTACAGAATCATGTCATTGTACTCCAATTGATTTTTGGATCCTTTTCCAATACTTTCTCGATGCTCATCTACCCTAGTTCTAAGTTGTCGTGCTGTGTTCCAAGCATTCTATATGCACCATTACCACTTCTTTCAACAGGCAAGGATCCCCCATATGCACGAAGATTTTAGGCAATGTCATCCTCTTTCGAAAAGCCAACTAGATAAGTACTCTGTTCGAGACCCTGCGGATAGATTCTGACACCTCTTTCTTGGCTGAAATAACAGCATTATTTTTCCGTCCTCTTGTTGTCTTGGATATTGATTCGAGTACCCGTCATAAATGTCTTTTAATAAACTATTCAAGGTAACCTCTTTTCATTAACGTGAACATTGCATCTTCCTACGCTATCTTTTGGTCATCCACATCTGTGCGTACACGCAAGGCTCTGTGAAACCTTGTGGGTTGAACACAGAGTTTAACGTACTTGTGTCAAAAAATCACAAACTTTAAAGTTACATTTATTTTTCAGTAACTTGCAATAACGATATAATATTCTATAGTCGATAAATGAAATCTGTTTTAAAACATATGGGGACATAGTGATTGAGCCATTCGTCTCTCATCAACTTGAGCTGAGTAACCAACTTTACAAACAACCCGGCTTATTATCAATGCAGAACCATGCTCAATAATTTTGTTCAAGATTCGTGAGATTTCGTCGCGCGCTATTGCGATCAAGTGCAGTCCATGACAATATATAAATTACCATTCACGTTTAAAACCATTCTGTTTGTGACTCCAGCCACAAATTTCCATAAACCACAATGTAAAATAGACAGAGGCTAGGTTACAGATCAAACAATGAGATCGGCTCATTTGTTGTCATTACGATAAACAATCATAACTTCGGCTAATAGTTGTAGCGACTGTTAGCAGTTATCACAGTGCCATGCATGATTACCTGATCAACCACTACTAGCGCATCTAATTGGAACGGTAACAAGAAACCGTTCCGTTTGCCGAGTTATACAAACCCGGAACTAGAGGTCTTCCTCAGGTTATTCTTTCTCCAAATCCGTTCACCTAACACGAATAAGCACATTCAGTGTGCATTCATTCCTTTTGGCTGACAGGTAAAAGACATCAGCTTGTACTCAGTGTTGCAGAATGTGACTAACGTTATCTTTCCGATTTTATTTTCAACTAGATGAACTAAATCTTCAGCTATCCTTTCTCGGAAGGGTTCCAGAAATGAGGGTGTCACGTGTTCTTATTTCGTGGAACCACTGTCATTAAGGACAACCAAATTTACCATCTTTGGAACAGTTCTATTGTTTCTCTGCGTTCATTCCAACTAGCCTCTTATTTTGACTCTCGTCTATAGTGGCTGGATTACGTTTGCTTTGGGCACATTGGACAGACATTTGTGTTGAAATTGACCAAGATTTGGACGCTGGTCAATTCACGGCCTACTGAACGACCTGTTTTGTTACAGTCAGACATTGTGTGAAAAACAGATACAAACGGTTAAATTTCCCACGTGTCACTGTATGCAAATGCAAGACTATTGAACTCGCCGCCCAATTCTGTTATGTAGAGTGCTAGAAACACTGTCGATTGCAAAAACCTTCAGGTGCAAACTGTCACGATCAGCCGTTGAGTGGATGAGAGGAGAATGAGATCACCTAAACGAGTTACTGACTGTGTTAATAGTATGTCAAGAGGGCCATTTATCGTAGTACATCTTAGGTGGGTGTCTGAATGAATGATACACCAGTGAATTGAAGTTAACAGTTGGAGTTCCTAATTCCTGTGCTACAGTTATTCTCGGATAGTTGGATCGAATGTACAGCAGAACCTTGACAACAGTGCTTTAAATCGCTGAGTTCACACTGGTTAAAAACAGTAGTGTGCAGCCGTGGTCCGAAATATTTGGTTAACACAGTTATGAGTTAGTTGAATGCCGATCGCAACTGACGTGAAGATTAATCTTCGGAGATGAATTTCAGCTTCTTACATGTTAACGTATTCAGCAAACAAAACGAACTTGACTCGTTGAGCTTGAGCAACACAGTAATGAAAATTGTCCTCGTGAAAATCGTGCATAGTTTAACGAGTAGTAACAACCAGTTTAAACTGAGAAGAACTGTCGATTTACTTCTGTGGTTAATTGAATACTGGGAATTTTGAGGCTATGCAGAAATCGAGCCAAGTGCAGAATATGGGCAGAGGAAGGATACAATTATATGTGTGCAAATCAATACACTGAGATCCAGTTCAAGTTATAGAAGTGTATTTAGAGGTGTTCAAGCAAACAAAGTGAAATCTGTCAGATTTTTGTAAATTTTCAAATAAAGTTGACCCTCAGAAATGTCAAAGATTTGTTCACAAGTACATCGCTACAAGGCGATGGATGTTTTATGGAAATGACAAACTAAAACAAGCAGAAGAAAACAGTTATTGAACACTAAATCCTAAAAGAGGAAATAAGTGTACAAATACGATGCTGAGACAATCTGTCAAAACCACATAACGCAGTGATTATATATATATATATATAAGTATATGTACATATATATATAATAAACTGTAGTGCAGAAATATCAAGATTTCTTTAAATATGTAATGTGCAGTGTGCAAAATTTAACACTTGAGAGCAGATGAACTGATCGAATGGTTGTCGGGCATCCAAGTAGCTGGTGCTCTTCACATTGCAAACTGATGTAGCGCATCGGCTCTGGTCACTCGTGTCGAGCATCATACATTGGTCGTACTACAAGGTGATTGTTTGATAGAATGCGTGAACATCGTCCTGCATGGTTGAACAGTGGTGTAACTAAAACGGTTTCAATCGCGATTGTTGCTCATTTGACTAACTCTACTCATTCTGTTAGTAAGAAGGATGCTTTTCAGATTGTTTACCGTGTCTCAAGGAATCGAGCAAAAGTGGTGAGGCTCCGAATGTTGATCGAAGTCATGTTGCCGATGCCATTAGTATCCGATTACGCAACTCTGACCTCTGTGTTCAGAAGAAGTTCGTGCGGACACCTAATCTGCCCTGGCCCACAATCAGTCAAGCTCACGAATTGGAACAGTGATTGCGTAACTGATAACACACACGCTATCCGTAACTTCTATTGAACGTTTCTCTGACTCATCCCGGTTACTGTTTTTATATTTATTGTGTTGTAATTAGCTTGATGATCAAACATAGAAAACAAGTCTTGTTCTCTACTTTGTCGTTTTCATGACTTCATTGGGTATTTTCGAACGACTTTAGAACAGTTATTCAGTTGAACCAATTAACCGTTGGATCGGCTGTGCAATATTTTTGGTTTAGACAAACAAACAGAATTAAATGATTAAATTGTGTGATATAACTTAAAATCGTAGGATTATCGGAATGACCTACAAGAAGAACCAACGGTAGTGTACATGAAGAAACAGTATATTCATGTATATCCGAATAAATAAGGGCAAGATAATTCTCTGTTTTTTCCTACTGTCTACATTGGTGAAAGATGTTATGAACGGATCTAGCGGGTTATTTTGCGAAAACTGGATGCTACTTGCTTTTCAACAACAAGTTCTCACAGGTCACATATGTGTATCATATGGCCCTAACGCTAATCGAGCAAGCTAGACGCATTTGTTATGTAAACACGAATGGGTATCCAATTGGATGTCTTGTAGCATTTTCTCGTGAACATCAGCCATTCAACTAGGTTTACTGCGAACTTCAGCTGATCTGCTCAAAAGGAGTAGTTTGGACTGGGCCATCTCAACACGATGATGATTGCACACTAGTAGAGGATCGACTTACTGCAGTCATGTGATATACTCAATAGTTCAGCCCATATATTTAGTATGTGTATAATCAGTATATTTTAGCTGATTGTTTTATACGACGTTGTTCAAATTTAAGCACCTTGAAATTAACAACTGACGTCGTTTTCCGCCAACTCACAGGCTAATTGTCACCATCATTGTGGGTGCGCATTCTCCCATATAAGCACAGCTGTGCTCCATCGCCATTGTGGATCAAGTGCCAGCTGTAACGACTGAACGAGGCATTGTCGATCATTACCGCCACCACCCGGGTCCACAAGCCACCTGCGTCATCCTGAGCATGACGTTTGCTGAAGACATACGATCCACCTGATACGCTTTCACGGTCACCGGTGTGAAAGTCAGTAAGTGGCTTAGTTGATGTGTGGAGGCGACTTTTGTTAGAAAACAATGGCCCATCTTGTGCATTCAAAAATGTTTCCCTATCGCGCTTTTATCGTCCTGACAACAGTAGGGTTTGTTTGCCGATAAGCGATTTACATTTCGTCAGAAGCTTTCTGAGGGCTTGGGTATGATTTGATAAATTTAGCAACCCGTATTGGGAACTCATAAAATGTGGCAGAATGGGTTGCGGTCCAGATCGTGCAATAGGATTACTTGATTTTGAAAATTGTTCTGAGAGGAGAAATCACTCAGCCTGGTACCCAGATTAGTCACAATGATCACCCCTCCATCAGCCGACAAGTCGTGAAAAACGTCATTCGTAAATCGAAAAAAAATTTAAATTAGAGCAGGACTGATTGAACTTTGCAAGATCTCATAGTAACTGAACCATGTTTGCGTCATCTCACAATATTTATTACTTTCGCAAGTTGGTTTCTGGAACGTCTGGAAGCTGCGCATCAAACGACGCAAACCGCATGTGACAGTTTTCAGACGTGTGTG
>JTDE01000865.1:19682-34975 GCA_014338405.1 Paragonimus skrjabini miyazakii
CGATAGTGCGCCCTTCTGCTTGAATGTCCGGATAACAGAAATATGACGCCTTCTTGATAGTACCACAAGCCGCATACTTCTTCAGACAATCCTGAATATCTCCTAGAGAACTGGAATGAATTCATCCTACATAAAACCGTCAGATTTTACGGCCTATCCGGAAGATAGTTTTCTTCGAACTCATCGCGGGAGTGATCAGAACTGGGTTGGCCCCTGTTACTAAGTTGACAGTTCTGAAGGTTAATTTGGTCACATAATTGCCTTCCAGTTCAGAACTGTCTGACGTACTTATGTAAAGAATGGCTGCTGTTGATTTTGCTCGCTTGACATCCACGGTGATATAAAATGTCATGTAACTGACCCAAAAATGGTCTGTTCGCCCAACCACATTTTACCTTTTATGTTAGTCTGTTAGCGAAGACCTGAATTTAGATTACAAGCTCTTCACAATATCCACACCATACTATTAACCTGAGATTAAGTGGATTGCATAAACTGACTGCGGTATGGAATTCATGGGTTGAGAGGCAGAAATTATGTAGAAAAACTTTTCGGTGGCACAACATGACTTGGCAGCGACGGTCACACTTGTAGTTCGCTTTATGTATTGGTCATTCTAGTTTTTGCTCTTCACAGAACCGAACAGCGGATGATTCAAAGGTGAGCAGACATGAAAAATATTCGATCATTTTGTCCTGTACTATATGAACTAGATATTTCAGTCAGTTGGCCGACTATGATTGAATTGGAATTTGTCAGTCTTCCATCACCAATATGAATGATGCGAACCGCAGTGACGGTCCTTTGGTCTGTGCTGAACTTCACGTTGGTAATAACTGTCGTAACAGATTAGGCCAGTTTAATGGATTTGCGATTTGGCCGGAAAGCTGAAGCATATTGAAGCAAACCTTTTGTCAATTTTACTAAGCCAAACTTGTCATTATAGAATTAAAACAACAGGAATGACACTGAACTCTGCTGCAGATTTGAAATTCACCTGGTTGTCGTTGTTTAATTTGTAACTGCAAGGTTTTTCTTTTGACCATTTAAATACTTTCAGCCCACATAACTTCTGTAGGTGTCACCCGCATGACCTGATGCCCCCTTCTGGTTGAATGTAGCCTATGTTGTTCTGATACACTATTTAAATCGGTCATTCACTCTGTATACTACAACGAGCTGAATCTGCTTGCCCCTTTTTTGGTTACGCGCTCGTTCTGAATGCTCACAGTATGATGCCCTTTATACTCCCCACTGACCCATGCAGCTGAGCAAAGCAGTCCGCAAGATGTGAAACACAGCTTCATGAATCATTCTATCTTTGACGCTGCCGTCCGGTGAATGTTTAGCGTGAATGGACTCGAAACCGCACAAGGGTCACGTGGTCCCAGTTCTGACGTCAAAGTCGTCCTTCTTCTGCTCGTCGTCTGCGCTCACTTTGATTGTTCAAATAGTGTGGAACACAGAAAGTGAACGGCACAGCACAATGTCAGCAAAAGCCCGATAGTGTACAAACCTGCTATATTTTCCGGAAAACAACATCATGTTAGTATTGCAGTAACGAATGGAAAAGAATACCATGCAGCATAAGCAAGTTGATAGGTTCAACAAACCGTGGCATCGCAAGTTTGAAAAAAAAGCCGAACAGAATCACTGAGCTTATAACGATAAAACGAAATAGGCGGCTGGTTCGTTTGCCCAGATGGTGGGTGTTTACAGGGGTTATCCTGAGAAAACTAGATAACAGTACCGATCTATAAAAAGTGTTTAGAAATCGCTTCACTCGAATAACATGACATTGTTATCTCTTGGAAATCAGTTTATCGTTTGTAACAGGATAAAATATATAAATCAATTGCTCTTTAATCTACTCTGGGCAGAGGCTACTACAAAGAAAAGGTTCATTTGGAAATCTAGCACGGTTTCGTTTTAAAGCAGAAACGAACGTGGTGTCAATGCTTCTCATAGGCTATTGAAGGTGTAAAGTTTAACATGTGCTTCTCTGTGATCTGAAATACCACCTTGAAAGTTTGGATGTGTTACAAGTATGTTTTGTACATACACATTATTCAGAATCCGTCATAGTAATCTTCGTGAAGAACGTTAGAGACCGATATAGATTTAGAATTGATTTTCTAATACAGTGGTATAACCCCTGATAACTAATCTCGGTCTGAAACCTAAATTTAAGTTCTCGGTGTACGAAACTCTACTGAGAGCGTAGCTGAAACATCTGTTCTCAGAGTGTGGTAACAAGAAACACGTCTACTTACCTTATACAAACCTGCATTGGTATTTTGTGCTATGACTGCCGCTGTAAATTGTCCGTCAATATATCTGTTAACAAGCAGGCTAACGTGGTGACCGTCACGACTTCGCTTGCTTGTCTGTAATAAACTTCTTCAACTGAAAATTGAATTTTACAAGTATGAAGCCAACGTAATTTGTTTAACTATTCTGGATGAGTTCTAGACTGAAGATTATGTGTAATTACATAATCAGGAAAAACTTATCATTTCATCAATTGGATTGCTTGTAAAGCGATGCGTAACATTGATTTATGTTTATCATTTGTATGCGGGACGAGGTTCACGAACTGATACGTATGCTTGAGGTCCAATGTCAGACAGTAACCCTTCCGAATGAATTAGAAAAGTTGGCAGTAGAACGTAAGACGTTATGTGCAAAACATTTTCCTCGATTCTCGTTAGTTAGTACGGGGAAAATAATACAAGCTGTTAGCAGTAAGTGGACATAACATGTGTTATTGGCTAATCGATGACGTTCTGGACACGGTAGCATGATGTTGACACTGCTGTTGATAACCGCTATCATCAGTAATTCATAATGATTACTGGATCGGACATTACTCGAACTGGATCAACAGTCCACACAACAGCTGCTAGTGAAGCTGTGAATCGGAAGTGTCTCGAAGGTTCTTCACGATCAAGTCCGTATTTATGTAAATTGAATATCACTCACAATTGATCTCAGCATTTGCATTCCCATAAACTTTCCAGTCAGCCCCTTTCGAAATAAAGCACCAGACTCGATTTTTGCTCTCATTAGAGCTCGCAGTAGTGGATATCCTTGGCATAGCCAGGACTAGGACTCCGACCACGTTTTCATGAGGAAAACCCAGTTGGTCGCTGTGTCAATGAACTCACATTAGGCACAATCAACTCATCATATGTGAACGCTTAAATGCACATGCTAGTGAACAGTGTTCAGATTACCTGATCACCTCAAATGGAGACACAACACCTATTCTGTCAACTGCGTTCGACGGCCCCATGACTAGGATTTCACCCCAAGAAACCACCAGTTGATTGGGCAATATTTTGACTACTGATGCACTACTGGCGAGCTCTAACAAGAGCAAAACTCTAGTCTAGTGTTTTTTTTTAAAATGGAGTAACCAAGGTATCCATGAGAATGCGACAGCTTTGATCAGTTGCGAGTGATGTGCAATTTGTATAAAAGCCAAAACCCCATAGTGCTCACCAGTATTCAATTCCGTACTGCCCATGTCACTCAGTGGATTGACAGACTGAACTCACGAAGGTGACTTGGAAGTTAGGAGCAAGGTACACGATGTTCGTAAATGTGAACAACAACAACACGGACAAGAAGACACTAGAAGAAATGCAAGAAGCAGAGGGGGAACTGGTTGTGGATTCAGCTGCCTTGAGAACAGTATCACGGAAGAACGATAAACAAGGAATCTGCTGTGTTGATAAAAGACACTAGAGGAAGAAGTACCCAACTTGACGGCTTAGGAGGTCTGAAAATAAAATACCCCATGATTGTACTTTCTGTTGGGCGGTTCATGTGGTACTGAAAGCTATTGAGAGGGTGCGTAAACAAAAATGTTGAAGTTGACAGGGAGATCGAACAGTATTTGGTCGATACAAGGGCGGCTATTTCGTTGATTGCTCGTAGTGGGAAGTATAGCCTGTAGCCAACCTCGACCATGATTATGAAAGTGGGAACAATTTGTTTTCTGGTTGGTTATGTAGAAGAATGCGGAGTGCATATTGGCAACCATACCGAGGAACACCCTTTTCATTGTGACCCTAGCAAACGATCTTTAGAGCCGATTTCCTTACTGCGACAGATGTCATGATTGACCTGAAGTCCAAAAAGCTGTCAAGTAGGCATGGTTCCTTGACACTCACAGGATAGCAACAAAATAGCGTCGATCAAGTATGCACGGCTAGAACCCCCATTTGCACAGCTCCCTTGCTTCAGTCTACGGTCGGGAAATACGCCAAAAGTATTCTGCAACTGGATTGCACATGAAATACCAACAAGCGGAACATTTCGACCTCACGGACCTCGGAGGATACCAGTTCATCTTGAAGAGGAAGTGAAAGAGCGGGTGCAGAGTATGCTGGATCTAAATCTTATCGAATAAGCTAACACTCCGTACAAATCGCCCGTTCTCCTGGTGAAGAAGTCCAACGGGAAGCACCGCCTTTCTGTGGATTTTAGACGGCTGAATGAACCAACACAACATTTGTGCCAATACCGTCTGTCGCCGATATTTTTGATAAGCTGCAACAGGCGAAGTTGTTCACGGCGTTGGACTTACGCTCCGGATACTGGCAGATACCAATCAAGCTGACGGATCGTTAAAAACCCAATTCACGATGGGCAAAAACAGTATCAATTCAAGTGCATGCCGTTTGGCCTATCCGGGGCAGTATTCACATTTCGATATCTACTGTTTCAGCTGGTAAAACGACTGGATAATGTGATGGTATATGGAGATCATATTGTTATATATAGTAACACGGAATCGGAACATGTTGCCCACCTACATGTTGTCTTAAAACGAATTAAGTGCACGGGACTCCGGATTAATGTTATAAGTCACATTTCAGATGGCCATCGGTTGTGTTACTTGCACACAAGGTGGGTCAAGATGAAGTCAAGCCCATGTCAGAAAAAACTGACAGTTAGAGAGGCCGTGGCTCCGAATTCTTAACGAACGCTGAAACAATTTGTGGGTCGGGCAGGATTCTACAGTAGGTTCGTGAAAAATTTCTGCTCCATTACATCACCATTGTACGAACTCCTTCGAAAAGACAAGCAATTTGAATGGGCCGACGACGCTCAGAGTGCGATCACATTAGTGCAACAAGAGATGCACGAGCAACAGCTGACACTGAAATTTCCGAATACAAAAGAAACGTTCATCGAGGTAACAGATGCGAGTAACCGCGGCATTTGGGGCAGTACTTAAGCAGAAGGAATGAGTAATCGAATATGTCAGCAGAGTCCTGACTCCAACGGAGCAGAAGTAATCAGCCATTGTGAAGGAATGTTTGGTAGTTGTGTGTGCATTGAACAAGTACTGACCGTGCTTGTTACGTCAGTAGTTCCGCTTGGAGATGGACCGCAAACCTCGAGAGTGGATCAGGGCTGAGAAGGACCCGAGTGAGAAATTAGCCCGATGGGCATTGAGTTTGCAGGACTATGATTTGACGATCATCATGTGCCTGGTTGTCGCAATTGCGTCGCTGATTTTCTTTCTCGATCGCAGCTAGACGACAAACTTCCTAAAGTGGATATTGGAGTCAACGGCTTAGTAATGGAGCAGGACCCACAGACACTAGTGCATCTACAACTTCAAGGTAAGGACCTCCAGAAGGTTATTGAAGCTCTGGTAAGAGGCGTGAGGATCCCAGCAAATACTAAGAATGAAGAGCTGTAAATAATCGTTTCCCAATGGAGAAGGGTTGGCTTAAACAGAGCGAGCGTATTAACACGACAGCGCGGCGTTGGGTGCTCTTGCGTGGTAGTCATCCTGAGACAACTGAGGAGGAATCTGGTAGCAAAATGCCATGAAGGCTTAGGTACTTGTTTGCTGACGATATCAGCTAGCGAAAAGCAACAGTCGGGTGGGGGGCAACAGTCCTTGCAGCCAATACCAGTGTTCGAAATCGATGAACTCTGGTCGGCGGATCTTATGGGCCAATTTCCACTAAGCGCTCGCGGTAACCAGTGCGTTCGAATCATAACGGAACACTTTATCCGTTGGATCGAAGAGACTGTCGTCCCGTATCAATAATCATCTACGGTGGGAGGCATCTTGATGAAACACATCTAGCAAACCACGGCGTATCGTAGGCATTCTTGACGGACCAGGGATCATGCCTTGGAACCGAGAAATTTCGAATACGCATGCAACAACTGGGAATCAAAGGCATCCGAACGATACCATATCATCCATAGACGAACGGGCTCACCGGACGTAACAACCGAACGGTCAAAGAATGGTTATTAAGCAAAGGAAGCGACTGAGAGTTTGCGTTACCACTGGTGTTATCGACCCAGGCAAGTAGAAATCTTCATTTCAATTGGTGTACGGTAGAACCCCTCGATTTCTGGTGGATCAGGACATTGGAATATGGCCAGAGAATTAGTTGTCGAAAGAGAATGAGCCAAACGAAATCTAAAGGCGTCACAGACACACACAAAGGAGCAGTTGGCAGCTCAACGCCTCGGCGAAGCTAGAACGCTCAATCAAAGAGAAAGGGTGTAATATCGATATCCTCACAACAAACATTCGGGAATTAAGGGACATGTCTCAACGCCAGAAGGAAGAGGGACCAGAAGCGACGTTTGCAACAGTACGCACTATGGCGGACGTGTTACCAAGGCGGATGTCAATTTAATGCTGCCCAGGGGGTGGATACAAGTCAACCATACCAATGAGTGCACGCGTTCGCTTTCCTGTAGGGGGTTTCATCAGAGCAAAACTCGTGTCTAGTGCTTCTATTCGAAATGGGCCTACTGAAAAGTCTATGGGAATGCGATAAATTGTGGATGATGTTCAATCTGTATGAAAATCAAAATCCCCTACTACTCATCAGTAATCAAATCCCACTCAATAAGTCAATAATTTCTATGATTTCAACTTGGAGAGAAGTCCTAATCGCGGGGTCATCGATTGGAGTTAACAGACAGTAACTGTGTCTCCTCTCGAGGCGATCGGGCAACCTGATCATTACTCACAAGCGAAAGTGGTTGAGTGTTCACATATGATAATTTGGTCGTGCCTGGCGAGAGTTAAACGCACGGAAATATAAGGTTAGGTCTTAACGACAAAAGACAGTTGGGAACGTATACATGTGTCATGTGAGACTTATCAACAACGAGGCTAAGGATGCACTACTACCAACAAATTCGAATACATTTCAACCGTGCACACTACTCTTTATATTCGTGTTCAGATATTCTTATATATCTTGTAAGACATGACCAGAACTAAACATTTTTCAAAGCCAGGCTTCGTTTGCGTTCACAACGCTGGCTGGGCGCATATCAGCACTGTATACTTTTGACATTGATATATGCAGCATATATTTGACGGACGAAATTAGACAAAATTCAGCTTGTTAGTGAGCGTTTCAACTTGTGTCATCTCGTAGATATTGAATATTGTTGCGTAACACACCGTCGTTTGTAAGTAGTTTAGCATGACTTGTACGCGCGAGAACTAAAAAGCAGTTCTCAATGCCCGGAAGAATAAGAACCGAAAGCGACTATTGACATCGTGTATATGCTTGAATTGTCTTCAAACGAAGTGCCGCGTAACCTCTACCATGGGTTTGAATACACGGTAACCGTACAAACTAGTATTTGTTCTGGTTGTCTTATATTTTCACCCTTCTTGCAATGAATGTCTTGCAATAAACAACCTCCCATGCCATACTTCCTTTGCGGTCACAACAATATGACAAATCAGCCTCGGATTCATGCATTTGTATGGAGCTAAACTTGAAATAAGGAAGCACATATAGGGTGACGGCTGACTTGCTTTGATTTGTGTTTCCTAGTCAAAAATATCATATTATAATCATTATTGTGACTAGTATTGAAGTGGTCACATATCATTTCACGGTGCCTCGGTAACCAGGTCTGATGTATTTGACGATCGATTTTACCAGTGTCATAGTTGATTTCTGTATCATCTTAAGTAAGTTTAGATCGATGAGATGCCGGTAAGTTGTAATTAGGTCACTCTGACGACTCTTATCTGTTGACCTATCTGAGGTACATATTACAAGTGACAATATAAGCACACAAAAATGTTTGTTTTTAACAGGTTGTTGCACACATACAGGTCACACGTTCAGCACAGTAAAAAAACTGGCGCGTGTCTACGCATTGTCTTTATCAACGTATGCAGTTTTGTAGCATTAGCCGGTAGAGGGCCAGGTAAGCGCCTAGCGACCGTTGAAATACAAGTCCGATCAATTTACGTTAACTTGTTGAGGCCTAGTGTCACAGAAACAGAGAAATATGAACTATATGGGCGGTCATTACACTTGAAAACGTGAACTTATTTACTTAGTTCAACCAGTGTAGTGAGAATGGTTGTACTTGGCTACTGAAGAGACCGATTCGACTGATGGCACGATAGTGGCTGCCAGTACTAGTGTGCGCTACTGTTTGCATTAGTAAAAAATGATCAATTTTGGCCTAAAGCTAATTGTGTGTCTATGTGATCTGAAGCAAACTTTGTCAAAAGTAGTACGGTTACATGCGTTACTCAACGGAATAGTGGAAACCGAGAACTTAAAGGTTTCGGACAGATCGATTCTGTTGCGATAAGCGTTCCTTGAGTTCCGACGTAACCAAGAAAAGTATCTCGGGACTCAAAGAAAAATCCCAAGCCTGTGTGAATGAAATTTCGAGTTGTCCCAATGAGACTTCTTAGAAAGAGATAAAGTTGTCAACATTTTTGAAGGATTTCATGAAGACACTAATACTGGTTGTGAATCTAGCCTTTTTCCTACCGGGAAAATGTGAGCTATGCTTTCAAACTACGATAAAACTTCATGGTTTCAACTGATTCAATTCTGAAATTGGATATACTACGCAGAGTTAATCTGTCCAGTCGGACTTGATAAACGCCGCGGACAATATAACTTGTAGGATCGTTTAATAGACTGTGAACTTCTCAGTCCGTCCTGATGCTCTGTCATGTTTGTTGTTTTTATCGGGAATGACGTTTCGGAAAGGTTACATATTTGTATTGAGTTAGGATGTCAGTTGCATTTCGAAAGATAAACTTGTGTTTGAAAGGTTTAACTGGTATTGTCGATCTGCGCTTCAGTCACAAGGACGATAAAGTTGATCGTGTCCATGCTGGGATTGATAGATGTAGACAGCTATTTTAAGCTACGATTTTCCAGCTTAGGAGCTGTGAGGTCAACCCTAATCCGAGAGACTATCAACTCTAGGAGCACTAGTAGACGCCAACAGCTTGCCAAATGTTAAACCTTATTATCAGTAAGAGTATAACCTGGTTGTGTGACGAGCAATGAAGACAGTGAGATGTTCTCAAGTGACATCGATTGACAGTACTAAGAAATGCACATACTTAGAAGGAAAACGTAGCCAACCGGGTTCACGCTACACTTCCACCACTAGTCTGATCCTGTAAATTGGTGTCACTTATCGTTAGAATGTATGAAATCTGTTTATACCGACTGTGGATACAGGCATTATTGAGCTAACCGCATTACGTTTGCATTGTTAATCACTTTGTAACCCTTATACATTATTGACTCTGTTCATCTACTCATTAGTAATACAATTTCATTGATCAGTAGTGACTCTGGTGGAGTCCAACGTGAAATGCTGAAGAAATCATGCCGGGATAGTCGATCTCTTAGATAAATTGATGTGATGAGTTCCATGTGAGACAGTGGGATGGGTGAATAACAGGATCTGGGTACGAAAGTTCCGGGCTCGGCGTTGATTCGTAGCTGGTAAAGCATTTGCCTCATTTGGGCATGCTGTTCCTGCCGCTGGTTCAAATTCGACCGAAGCTCCGATTTTTCACAATTTGGTCACTTCTGAATTATCAGATCTACAGAATTGTTAATTTGCATAACTGTGTATTTCCAACACCATTTGAAAAATGTACAGGGCATTTTAGTCTGAGGTCGTAGCATACTTACCGTAGCAGACAAACAGAGACAGGCTATCAGAACTGACAATCGGAAAAGCATGGTTGCAGCCGGAGCCCTTGAACAGGGCGCACGATTGTAGGTCAATACAAAACTAACCTCTTTCCAATCTGTATCTAAACCAATCTGTGATTACCTACCCGAACTGCAGGCCTCGACATGGAGCGTACTATTGTGGTAAAACTGTTACTTATGTACATTCCCTCAATTTCCTGTGAAATATTACAGCTTTCTGTGTTTTTTGAGTAGGTGTACGCTTATCTATTGAACTGTGTAAACTCCCGAATGCACTTCTCTTCATGTAAACCGCTTAGTAACTGTATTAGTGGGGATCTACACCGTTATTTTGACAAACGGTTGTTCGGTGTTTATGGAGGACCCAGTCAAACTGTTCTCCATTAAGGATTGTCTACGGACAACGTCTGAAACAGGCTCACGTCTACTTCATAAGCTCAATTAGTGAGAAACTGTCAGAAAGGCAGTTGTTTCCTCATTTAGAGCAAATGATTGATTCACATGAAACTGATTGGATTTGGCGAGATGAACGACACTGTGCAGTGATTGAACAGCAGTGATCAGGTAATGTTTAGTTTGAAATAACCTAAATCCACAAAATTCTGCTACTCTGCGAATTCCATGTAAGTTCGTTCGATTTATGATGTCTATCGTCAAAGTGACTGGCTAAATATACAAAGGTATCCAGCAGATGACTGTTTTCTCGGCTTGAGGATATAAAAGTTACGTAATGGCGTTAAACTTAGCCGTAATTAGTGCGACAACAAATAAGCCAAAACTTAACTGGTATCGTGGTAACGTCACCGGATCGATCGGTGTAGATAGGCAAGTGCACTCACGTAACAAAGAAATGCATATACAATGAGCAGTGCGCCTGTCGTATGTGATGTGAGTCGGCAAATTAATGTCAAATACTGCAATCCTTCTTTTTTGTTCGACAGGGTAAACAATGCAGTTCGATTTTAGTGTGATAGGAACCACAGTGTAATTCCTATCAGTTTTCCACCCTATATTTCTTGTTAAAGATATACAATTTTTCTTGTCTGAATGAATAAACTGTGCTCGGTTTCCAATCGAAAATGATTTCTATCCTTGACAAATCCATGAACAAAATGCCAAGTTTTCAGTTGCGCATGTATCAAATACATATTATTTTGGTAAAAACCTGTGTTCTACGAGGTCACCATATGGTCAGTTGTACCAACAGGTCTCAGATAGACTTACCGCATGAATGTGTGGTCGGAGTTCAAGCCCCAGCAACTACGAGGATATGCACTACTGATCATCTCTAGCAGAAACACGAATCCAATGGATCTTTTTAAAAGAAGCTGGCTGTAATGTCTATCGTGGTACAAAATGCCGTCAATTATGTGTTTATTTCAATTAAAAATAACCAAATCCCAGACAGGCCATCAATAATAAAACCAATTTTCACAAGGGTCAGGTGGACATAAATTATTTAAGATAAAAAGATAGGTAACGTATGTTATTTGGAGTTGCGCGATTATCCACCAAAGATAAATAGAAATGGTTAAGAGTTTCTAATATTCATAAGTTCTTCAGGATGAGTATGTCTGAGAAAATACGTTATATCTTTTACGTCCATTTTTTGATCGAGGGAACCAGGAAATAATCTCTGTTTGATTGTTGATATCTGAGCCGTTCGATCAGTCAATCAATTATTCACCACAGTCTTCATTATCATGGAACTTTCACATCCTGATAGTCGGCGAAACTCTCTTGGAAATCATCATTCTAATCATCCAGCTCCTTCTTTTCTTTTTTCTCCTTCACTTCCTCACCCTCATCAACATCAGTATATTCATTATCATCATCCAAATATTGCTACTCCTCCCCAATTCACCATTATGATCTTTGTCATCATCTTATAGATCTCACTCATATTCTTAATCATCCTAATACTAATCGTTACCATCACCCTAAATGCTAAATCAATTGGAGAAGCAGATTAAGCGTTTCAATAGCCTACGTGTGGGTTGGGTATATATATATACATTGGCTGATATTACTCATGGTTCTACAAATACAGAGCTAAGCAGATCAAATAAACAAGTACTTGCAACCAAGTCAATGCGGTGGAAACGTGATAGATTGTCCCGTTCGTTTGGGCAACAAGATGTTCAACAAACTATTATAATTCTTATAAAACAATATTGCGCACTTTGATAGAAGGAATATAAACCATAAGGAATGATACGGTTCATTAGTTTGCAACAGATTCGGATATTTGGGGAATAAAATAAATGCAGACTGGCCCATCAGTGGCAAGTGGGAACGGACGCGGCGAACTGAAATTTGAGTCAACTTCACAAATAAACATATACTACTGTGAATCTACAAGTAGCGTAAATATCATATGTGAAAATGATAAATAGTGAAGCTTTTTTCCACTTTTTCTTCGTTCTATACTCTCTCACAGTTCCGTCATGCCATCCCTACTTTTCCTCTATAATGTCCTCTGGCCACATACCTCCTGACATGAGAGAAACTAGGTCCGCTGTCTTCAAGTCTCGTTTTCTTCCGTATCATATGTACCGATTTTGAAATTTCGGTAGATAACATCACAACGAACGTTTCCGGAAATAATCAGACAAATGATACACCTGTCTTCACCGTTTACTCAAACGGGATTTGTGATTCCCTCCGCCCCACGAACTTCGGATTCGTTAGAGTTAGTAACTGGTAGGGGCAGTTTTCCGAACTCAACCTGTCGACCGGTAATAGGGATCACTGGTCCACTGCCAAATATTTTTTCAACTTCTGCCGTTCTGGCTAACAGAATTTAATCATCCACAAGTCGATTTCCTGTAATTAATCAGAATGCCTGTCTCATCGAACGTACCGGACACTCCCATGAACCTTCACGATAAGTGCATTGGGGTGGACTGTATATCCACTCACAGGCTTTTCTGTAAGGTGGTAACGTGTCGTGTCTGGATTCCAACTCTTCCCGGTCCATCGAACAGTCCATCCGCTGTCGGTGTAAATCCTCAACAGAATACTGCGTCTGATGATAAGATAGTAGAACGTACTTAAAAGGAATTTGTGTCCAAAGCTCGTGTTACTTCTATATGTAGTAATCTTACAAAAAGGTGGGTGAATATACGTCCAGCTGGTATTTTGTTGTCCGCTTGCATTTCATGAACACGGGAACACATTAGTCAATATCAACGGAAGCAAGTGCCGGCTGGAAGGCCAAGAAACTATCTTCGATCAGAAAAGCTAACTGCTGGCTACATGGTTTAATATTCCAAATCCGACACTTCACAAAATTTTGCAAGAATTTTCGGGATTCCGAGGTTCGTCGCGTACTCCGGCATCATTGATGAATTTTGGGCAGTACCTGAGATGCTTCAAGGTGCCTGTTTTTCCATCCTGGTTCAGAATAAGTAAACATACTTCGAAATATCTGGCTAGCAAAATAATAGGACATTTAATATCATATAGTAGTGGAACCAGTCCGACCTTCTTCTGTTCCGCAAGACATCACGTTCTAGAAAGGGCCATACCTTTCTCAGATAAGTTGCAAAATGTTTGAGGCATCTACTCGATTCGCTTGATTTATGATTTCAAGTCGCTTCGATTGTCAAAGCCCGACTGTCAAAGCCTCCATTATCCTACCGGATTTTAGCAACAGATTTCTCTTACATAACAGCATAAAAAATATCCTCCATTGCAGGATTTTCCGACTAGCATAGCTGGAATACATAGCAAACCAGGAACTTGGGGCTGTACAATTATGAACTGAAATCACATCCTCCTTCAACATATTTCGCAGGAAATCACCTAAAGTATCCGGTAAACTTGCCCATTTTGTATGTTCAGGCTTATAAAATTCAAGTCCATTAAATTACCATTTCAGCCGTTGTTCATCATACTTGCGTCTTTTTCTTGACACCAACTGTACAGGATTTTTTGATGTTCAAACATAATTGCAGTTTGACGGGCATGGTGTAAGGCCGATAGTCGGGTTGCCATTAATGTAGTGAGTCATTTGGTTGTTGAGCGACTCACTTGCAAGACCACTATCAAACGCAACCCAAATGTCGTTCTGAATTTCACTTTATGTTTTTCCATAGCCATGGCTAGACGGACAGCAAGAACCTAGAGCCGTTAATTCCAAACAGGGCGTCATGTCAAATTTAGTCTGCGAGACACGAGACCTTTTTCTTACCAAGATAGAGCATACGACTCGCTTGTCATACTTTTCAACCCTCACGTGAACTTCTGCTCCATAACCCACATCCGATGCGTTTTGGAGACAATGCAAGCTCGTAATCACTGCAGGGAATGTTTTTTGTGTAAAAGGGTAAGAAATTCGCAACCGTCCTGTCGGATGGATACCGGTGAAAAATCTGTGCCATTACCTCATTTTTGGGTCGTCTGTAACCCCACCCAAGTCTACAGTTTTTCTGATGAACAATTGTAGCAGTAGTTTGACAGGAAGCAATGCCGAAGCAACAAATCCCATTGGATCGTAGGTGGAGTGTATTCAGTGTCGAGCTTCAATAGATGAATGGCAGTATAATCGCCGTGGTGGTTGCACAGCTAGCTTGCAGGTTACGGTGAAGGTACTCGGAAGATAGTTGGTCGGTCAACTGAACCGACAGTACTGGGCTGGCCTATCCACTTAGTCAAATGATATCTCTCTTTTGACGCGACCGCCATAAACTAGGAGACTATCATTTGAGTCATTTTCATCAAGTAGCAGTTGAATAGGCAGTCTCCAACTCACCTTCACAACAGATAATGCCGAGTGGGGAAATTCATCGAAGCAACCTTCTACTGTCCGGCTGAGTACGCAAGTGACAACTAGGGAAAGAGGTCGCCGTAGATGGGCGGGGTGTTATGCAAAATACGCCGGTTCTTGATGAAGCCGTCCATTAGGCCACAAGAAAATTCGCAGATTCTCTCTGTCATTTGTATGGATCTTGATTTGGTGGAATATGACTCCAGTGCCTGCCACTAGTGCAACACGTCCCAATCTGCTCTCACTCTGGTCCAATTCTCATGAATACACTAACCAAACTGTTGATAAGATCGCATCCTTTTAACATTTTTGGGGTGAGGGATGTACCTTGATATGTACCTCTATAACCGAGTACGATTGGAACCTCTCCTAGATTGTTCGGATGCGTGACGGTGCCGTCAGAGATATACTAGTAACCATCTCCCTCATTCAGTTACCGCATCTGTTGCATTCTCATAGACTTTCCAGTCGACCCCTTTCGAAACGAAGCACCAGACTCGAGTTTTGTTTTTTTGTTG
>JTDE01000865.1:35075-46964 GCA_014338405.1 Paragonimus skrjabini miyazakii
ACGTAGACTTTTCAAATCGGCCTCTTTCGGATAGAAGCTCTCATTAGAGCTCGTCAGTAGCGCATATCATTGCCACGACCGGGACAAGAACTCCGACCACGCTTTCATGATGCAATCTTGTTTACCACTACGCCATTGACCTCACGTTAGGCACGACTGAATTAACATATGTAAACACCCAACCACACTCGCTCTGTTCTGATTGCGCGATCACCTTGAGAAGATATATAGTAAATATCCTGTTAATTCTAATCGGTGACCCCTCGACTAGAACTTTCATCCAAATTGAAACCACGGAAATCATTACTTTGTTGAGCGATATTTTGAAAACTAATGTGAGGTCACTGGCGCGTTGATCAACACGGTTGCCTTATGGAAGCGCGATTGGAGTTCTAGTTATAACCGTGACAAGAATATTCACTATTGACGAGCTCTAGCAAGAGCGAAACTTGAGTCTAGTGCTTCGTTTAAAATGGGGCCGATTGGACAGTTTATGGAAATGCGATATTTATCCGTATGACTTTGGTTTTATAACCACGATTAATATGAAAGTTGATATCGTACGGGTGCTTTCAGTGTGTAATCTGTTTGAAGATGATAATTGGTGCGTCCGCGTGATGCACCATTGACTGGTCCACGGACGTTCTATGCTTGGTTGTCGATTGATCGATACCCATTTAGATTGGCCATCCTATCGATAGTGAGAACGAATCGTACACATGCCCCTTGTTCAGACAATGCGCCCTGCCTTACGCTAGACTGACTGCTCCGTACCTGTCTATGATGATGATGTTGTTTTTATTGTAATAAACTGTTTTATCAATTTGTTATCATTCTGTTAGGCGGCAAACGTAACAGCACTATTCCTGGAACCTGAGGCATCTTCCCTGATCAGGTCCAGTTCACGTACATGTAGTTGTCGCCATCCAGCGAATAAGAATAAATGTCTGTTGGGGTTAGAAGAAACTGGGATTCCTTTGTTAATTTAGAAGTACTGAGCCAAACCGACTTGGTTTGCAGTTTAAGCTCTGGTAACAGCTACCAATTTATATGGTTTGAGTAGGACCCATAACACCTTAACGTCTTGGTTTCTATCATCCATTCAGGGCCACACAACATTAATTGGATAACAGCTAAAGCTACTTCTTTGTTGGACGCACTCGTATCGTTCAGTACCATATGGCTAACCGTAGAAGATGTTGCCTTTTTTGATACAGGTGTACACGATGTTTGGACTGACAACCACCCAATCCGCATCTATTCTCAAACATATAGTATATCAATAAATGACTGACTTTGATACACGGTTCACATTACCTTTTATTCAAGACAGTCGACTGCCGTTCAGCTATGCTCATAGACCGGAATCATGACCAAAGATTCACGTATTGATTGTCGTCACTGTGTAGGCAAGAAAAGAGGTACTTCTGGCCTTATTGGTTCATTAGGTGAGTGGCCAGCGACGCTATGCGGTTTTCAGGGGCCTCATGTTGTTCACTCTTGTACATACCATAGCGTCTTTGGCTTGATTCTTCCATATACTTGACTTGTGCAGCTGCTACCTTCGAAAATCGCACAAGAACTTGAAAAAAATCTTCGAGGGTGGATTCTCGTGCTGTTCGAAGATTATCAGAAGACCTCTTTAATCACTCCAATCACAGTGCATGGGACAGTCATCTAACTAACAACGCGGGTGCAGCTGAGGAGATAATCAGATCTGCATTTGTTGTAACGTATTGAGTCAAGCTTTCATCTGTACTGCTAGATTGTTTAATGCATCTCGGTCATTTAATTTTACGATCGGCCCATCAGCTAGTTGACTGATGTGGACCCGAACTATTAGGTCCAGGCGACCAAAGTTTGTCTTAAGTGTTTCCATACCATCTTGAAAATTTTCTTCAAACTCCAATACAGCAAAACCATCAATGGCTTCCCAAGCTTCCCTGTCGAAGTAATGAATCAAATAAGATAAAAGAGACCCGTGGTCTAGTGCAGCATTCAACACATCAGATCAAAAACTAGGAAAAAACAGCCATTGTCTCAGTGGATTTCCATTAAATGTAACTATATTTCTTTTGAAGAGACTTGACAGACAGTCGCTTATTTTAACAAAAATTATTACTAGGTTACAAACACTATCATCTGCTACATTATAATCAGCGTCGCCGCTTTGCTTTTCCACATAAAAGGGATGAGATTGACCACCAAGCTCATACTCTTCTAGAGCTTTGAATTTCGAAATAACATCCCCTAATTCATCATCATCTTCATCATCATGGTACTCTTGATAATAATAATAATAATAATAATAATAATAATAATAATAATAATAATAATAACAATATCAGTCGCTGTGTTCCTCTTTTTCAGGTTTATTTACATTCTCATTTTCAACGCAAAATTGTTCATCGAGCTCACATCCACATTCTCTGTTTCAGCCAGTCACCTTCAAAGAGAAACAACAGATTCGAAGTTCGCTATTGTCAACGCCCGTCAGTAATAGATGTGCTCGTTGCCAAGACAAACAATTGCATGCATGAGATATCCTTGTTGAACACTGACTGATTCATCTCACCTCAAGCACGATCGGATTGTCACATCCGAATCCTCAGTCACGTTTAATGTTGAGTGCTACATGGAATGCACGAAGGTTTACAGCCTACATCTGTAGAAATTTTCGATGCATGAATAGCCTCTGTGATTTGGCAGCATTCTCTCTAAACGCCCATGTTTTAGGTAGGGAAATTGACAGGTGTGCAACTGTTAGCTGACAAACGAAGAGATACGATGTGTGTGTGTGTGTAGATTCAGTGAAGACATAAATGTCATCATGACTGAGAAGACCTGATCATGGGCGTTTTAGTTGAACTGAACAGAACAATTGTGTTCATTCTTTCTACAAAATGACCGGGCATGCTGAAAACCATTCAAACGAGGTTGTGTTTGAGTTTTCCGTTGCAGGCATATCGAGTTGTGGTTAACAAGTAGCCTCACAAGCAAAAAATTCGGGATGTCAACTTCCATCCGGACAAGGATATCCACTACTGATTAGCTAAAACGAGGGTGGAACTCGAATCTAACGCTTCGTTCGGATTGCGCTGGCCGAAATACTTACTTGAGCGCAAAGGGTTGCAATCACACATGGACGGTATTTGATCTGAAATAATACAGACATTGTTTTTCTAAACATTTACTTCTGGGTACTGTGTTTCGTAGTCCACACAACACGGAAACCTGGAATTTTCTTCTATAGGTCGTCAGGGCATAAGCACAAACCGCAAACTTGGCTGTTCCTTCGTAAGTTACAATTCGTATTTCGTGGTCTTGTGATCACCGAGATCTGTCTGAAAACGAAACCCGTAATGTAACACAAGTGACAAATCTTAGCGGGACAGTGTCCACGTGATTCGAGAGATTGTCATCAGTTACAACACGTAATTTGTACATGAGACCTTGAAGTTGTACCGTGAGAATGTCTAGCAAGGTTCAACTTTTTTTACTAGCTCTGAGAGAGAAATGTAACGAGCTACGAGCTAGCACTCAGTGAAAACAGAACTACTGCCCGTTAGTTAATAGCCTCGCCAATTTTGTATTAAATTGTTCAGGGTGCTGCAATTTAATCATATTAGAAATCAATAGGTGACAGCCACCCGAATAAAAACGAAAGAGTACCACAGTCAACGTAACTTTATTCACGTAACAACTTTTATTTCCATCTGAAGATAAACGCCTAAGCTCTTGCTTATCCCGATATTCAATAGTTTCTATTTTAAGGACAGTTCGTGTGAGCACAATACACGGTTCATTATAAAAACGCAGTAAATATACGAGTCACGTGTAAGACTTTCATTTTCGAGATTTTTAACAGTCCTTTAGAATACGACTAAAACATAACAAATGTTTACATAAAATTCTTTGATCGGTTTCAGAGTGCACTAGCTAAGTATTTTTAATTGTCTGTTAGAATTGTTCGGGTAAGGGCACACGTGTTAAACGACTGTACACAAGGATCAATGTTTTGTACTACCAAAAAATTGCTTCAGTAGCTATAAGCTAACTAAGACTGGAAATATCGATTACTATTTTGGTTCACCGATTAGCTATTTTCCCTTGAAATACAACTGCTGGCTGGATATTTCATTTGAACTGCGGGCACGTTCGACGGATCACGTGAGACTATACATGTGCCTGTCCCTGATTGTCATGAAGGAAATATCGATTGGGCAGTTAGTGTACTCTGCAAATCTAAATACAATCACAGGGCAAACCGTAGTTGGTTGTTAGCTGTACTATCCAAGGTTGAATGCGATTGAACTTTAACAAGTTACACACTTTTCAGTTATGGAACATGATAGTATGTTGGCCGAAAAGGCGCGTGAACTTTATACTAAATGTGACCCGAACTGTCGTGGATTTGTTACTCGTGAGGACTTGAGCCGTCTGAAGGGTCACATTCCTGTCGAAGAAGATCAGTTAGATGCCATTTTCGCATTTCTGGATAACGACCAACAAGGTTCTATCACCTCTGAAACATTTCTCGAAGGATTCGGTGGGTTTATGAAACTTTTGGTTCAAATCCAGTGGAGTGATTGATGTGGTTAGGCCATGGCGCGAGGCTCACAGAAGAACTGTTGTTGTTTTCCAAAAGAGAGACTTCTATGATTAATAATGTTTATTGAACCTAGTAATCGGAGTAGTCTGACAACTTCTGTTTGGAAACAAAGCCATAAAAAACGACATAAAAAATTAATAAGTGTAGGAGTTCTTGTTCAGCATTCAATTCTACTCTTATGCCTGAGTGGCTGCTTATGGTTCTGATATCTCAGTAAAATAAACTCTGTTTGGAGTTGTTAAAATGTTCACTCCTGATGCAATTTATATCCAGAATCCATATTCTATCGAATCAATTGTTGAAAGCCGATAATTGTTTTTTACACGGATCGCGTTGGTCGATTGTTTCACGTTGTGGTGGCTGGGGTCAGATAAACGGTAGCAGTAGTTGGTACGTTAATTAAGTTCACTACAAGTGAACATCACAAACACTAGTGTTATGTAGATAAAGTGAACATAATTTATTTCATTGTTTCGGACTGAACCGAGGTATAGATTAATTTATTAGTGGGTTCACTTTCGAATAGGCTTACTAATAAGCCTAAAGTGTCGAGTCCATTCACTGTGTACGGAAGTGGTCAAACCTGAAACGATTTGCTGCTCCGATTTGTCCTTGTACTGGTCACTGTCTCCTTTAATTCGTTATTCCGACATTTTATACTTGGAGCTCATCAGTAGTGCATATCCTCGCCAGTGCCGGGACTAGAACCACGGCCACGCTGTTCATTAGACAACCGCGTTTACCACTGCGCCATTGACCTCACGTTAGGCACGACCGAATTATCATATGTGAAAGGGGCCGACTGGAGTCTATGGGAATGCGACAGCTGCGAAAGCTGTTCAACTTGAAATTAACCAAATCCCCAACTACTCACCAGTAATTTTATAATTGGTTCTGTGTTTAGTAAACCACCAGGTTGATTGCGTTTCTGACACTTATTTGGACCTTTCGCCCTTAAGTCTGATAAGTGGTCTGAGATTCGGCTGATAACAAATGAGCAACATTTATCTTTGATCTCAGTTTTCACGTCCAGATAGACTTTTCCAGTTAGTCCCGTCCTAAAAGACACCAAGCTGAAAGACTACTCTTGTTAGAGCTCATCAGTTACACACACGATAATGTGGCTTATAGTTCATGTATGATAACTCAGGAAGTTAACGGTGCATTGATCAACACAATTATTTCATAAAATTGTGGACTGGAGTTCCCCTCCAGATCACGGTATGTAATACACCTTACATACACGCACTGAAAGTGGCAGAACCCAAGTTTAGAGCTTCTTTTGAAGACTATTCACTGGCTGCAGCTTGCTTAGAACGCACGTCTTCTAGTTTTTACTTCCTGTAATTTCATTTGGACAGTGTGAGCAAATAAAATAGAAAAATGGGCGCTACCTTAAGTCAGTAGAATTGTAGACCCACAAGTTAACATATGTGTCCTGTTTGTTCAGCGCTACAGTTTGACTTCAGATGATTCGGTAGTACTCGGCTTAATATTTTTCAGTGGTTGCTTGCATTCACTTGTAATCAGTAGTACATTCTGTCATACAGTCGTTAGACCAATTGTTTCCCAAGCTGAAATTTCATCTATCCATGTAAATCAACCGGGGTTTCGTTTGAAATGAAAGAAAACGATAACGTTCAGTGCGTACTGTTTTTGAGTACGAAATGTTTTCTTGTACTCTCATATGATACAAAAAAAACCAAATGCTGTTTGTCTTATAATTAAAAGGCATATCTTCTTGTATCGACCGGATATGTGACAAAGTTTATACTCATGTGCACTCAGAATGAAATGATCATCGTCAAAGTTCAGTAGAATAAAGCTGACCCGGTAAATACAACGCACAAGCTGATTTTTCAGTAGTGAAGTTTCGGGGATTTAGATTATTTCAAAATTGAACAACACCCACACTCGATCGCAGTCTTCGCATTCAGATAAGCCTTTCAGCTAGCCCACTACGAAAGGAAGCACTAGACTCGAGTTTCGCACTTATTAGTGCTCATCAGTAATGCATATTCCTGTCCAGATAGGAGTTTGCACTGTGACCCTGATGCTTGATAGAACAGAGTGATTCTGTTCATTCTCCTTTCGAAATGATCCGGCAAGCTGAACACTATTCATACAAGGCTGTGGTTGAGCGTTTGGATTTGATTATTCGGTCATGTTTATTGTGAGGTTGCGGGCGTTGTGATTAACACGTCAGTCTCACAAACACGAGGGTCAGAGTGCAAACTCCGATCCGGTCAAGGATATGCACTACTGACGAGCTCTAATAAGAGCGAAACTCAAGTCTAGTACTCCCTTTCGAAGTGGGCTAGCCAAAAGGCTTAACTGATTGTTGTTGCATATCGATAAACTGCAATCACTGTATGTCACTAATGAACACCAGAGCGACTAAAGGTGACTGATTCTGAGTAAATATTGATCGTGTCTAACCTACTAAAAAACCACGACCGGTCTAAAGAGAGTGCTGACCTTGGTAAAAACAACTGTATTAAAAAGCATGTCCGGAAGAAATAGGGCCTCTAGATTTCAACCCAAAACAACGGTGGTACAATAGGTAGATGTACAACGTATGAAAAGGATCGATGATGATGGAGTTTTCATAAACGACAATTCACAGGGTCATAAGTAATTTAAAACGTTTATAGCCCTCTAATAAGTTGAACAAGACGATCAAAGGAACCGAACACTGTAGTCACAGAGAATCGCAAGACCCCATGTTCGTCGATCGGACCACACATCCAGTCAATTGACCACTACATGGACTTGACCTGAGTATTCACCATTATAATGCGCCACCACAACCCATGGTTTCTATGACTTCCTGATTTCCTGTTCAAAGCTGTGTTATGTGTACATAAACAATTATCTGCGAACTTTAGGGTGTCATAGACCTAGCTGCGGCGAGTATCGTTCAGATCACACGATTGAGGGTTTTGTTTTTGTTGTTCGTTGTTTTGTTTATACCTCTCAAGTACTGTGAAGTCAAATTGAAAGTTTTCCATGTTATTGTTTATTTGGTACAGAAAAGCCGATGCAATACGTTAGCCTCTACGAGTGTTCGTCTTCCTACTGCTTTGTTCATAAGAAATTATTCCCTACTTACTTGTCTGTGACCTCAACAAACACCTCCGTTGAATAAATGTCACGAAAATCAACAAGCAAGTTCGATTGAACATCACATCATCAGAACCATTCAGCTACACAAATTGGTGACCAATGAAAAAAGACCTAATTTGGGTGACTCAGACGGTTGAAACTATTACTTATATAATGTGTAAATATCTCGTTATCTCTGCTAGAAAGTTTACTTGTGATGGCTGTGTGATTAGTTGGTGAATCATAGAATGAGGATAGTGGTATCTTGCTTTACTTAATAATACGGGCAAACCCTCCAGAAAGCGGCTATCATTTGGGAATCGATGCAACGACAGATTGCCATGTTTCAACAAGATGACTGTAGCATGCATATGACGCAGATAATGAGGCAGTGACTAATCAACAACCAAAATGAGTTACTGACTCATATCTGTCGCAGTCTTGTCAAAGGAGGGAGGTTCGGTTTTTTCACGCAAGTTACTAGAAAGCGTTTTCTTAAACTAGTTTTACTGGCACCTTTTGATATTTGAGGTTGGAATGTATATCTACCGTTGTGTTTCTATTTACTGGGCTTGTATTGTTAAAAGTTTGGTCGAATTGACGAGTTAGACTGTTATTCTTTGTCTTCCGTTATGAACTAACCTAGACAGTCTGTCTGTTGGTGTTCCACCACTCAATGTTAAAGGTGTGATTGCCTGTTTGTTTTAAGTAATCTGTTAGTTGTCCAATAAAATTAGCCCGTAATGTTAACAAAACGTGGAACTCAAAAGGTCAGACTCAGACAAAATCGTCCGACTTGGCTCTCCATCAGCTGGAAGCTATTCAAGCATATGTTTTATCCAGATACACAACTTGTGAGACTTGCCTAAACGAGGGAGGTAAAACTTATCTAACAAATGAGTGTCGAAGCTCACAATTCCAAGGGCACTCAAGAATGAACGTAAAGAAAGCGATCCAGTTTTCTTTAATTTTAACCACTTGTATAAGTTTGTAAACATTAAATTTTCATGGTAAGATGCCACTTAAACTGTCGCGCAAAATCTGTATATATACAACTATACAGCTAGTTAGATCAGCAGATTTGGTCTGGCGGCTAAACAGTTCAACAGGGGTTCCGAACTGGCCATGACTGATGAGCACGTTAATTCGATTTTACTGGTGAAAAGACCACTGCTTCTGTATGGTAAATCAAGTTATATTCTCCAATACCAGCAGTTATGCTTTATCGTTTACAAAAATGCAAAAAAAGGTTTTACAAATTTAGGAGTGATAACTTGATCTCAACTTACTATCAAAACAAGAGGTTCCGTTTTACAACTTCGATAGTCATGGGGAGTCTACCTCGGTTTGTGCAGCATGCTTGTCAATATTTTAAAGCATGAAATGTATAGCAGTATCTTTATTGCACCTTGAAGGCCACAGTACTGAGTACAAATTTCCCAACTTTCCCACTTCGAACGCTCTCATGCCAGATCGATCTAATTATCTTTTGAAACTAAAGCCTTTCACGAAACCTGGGCAACAAAGTGTCTCAGCATATCCCGTGTTAGCTACATCACTCGCCTGAATTTTTGTAGGCGGTCGACTGGCTGAAGAATGGAGAAATGTTATCAGCAAATCTAAACCAACAACGTGCGCTAGGTTATGAACTCGTCAATCAATTTTTTATAATGGTGAAGGTTGTTGAAATGTTTTTCTTGCAAGAATGTCAGCTGTGAAAAATATTTAGCTTACCACCCCCTTGTAAAACTCTTCAAGACCTTTCTACTGAGACAGGACACGTTCCTCTCCTTTCGGATGTCAAACACCCGAACGTTCGTATGTGTATTATGGGGCGATAACAATGTCTTCGGTAGACTGGATGGCATTTGTACTTTGTCTTATCTTGAATCTTGAAATGTAACCCCCAAAATAGTCACCTCGCTTTGCGATCACTGCATGAATTTTTACGCAGTTTGTAATTTGAATGATCGTGCCTCCAAGTCAACATCTGGTAACTTTGGTGTTTGTAAGTTGTCGTTCTTTTTTCTGTTTCATTCAACATTTCCTTAGTTTATATAGATTGAACGTCACCGGCGGCCCCTTCCGAAAAAAGCACGAGACTTGTGTTTCGCTCTAATTAGAGCTCCTCAGTAGTGCATATCCTTGCCACAGCCAGGACTAGAACTCCAGCAACACTTTCATGAGGTGACCGTGTTGACCACTGTGTCACTGACTTCACATTGGGCACGACCGAATTATCATATGTGAACACTCAATCGCTTTCGCTTGTGAGTAATGATCAGGTTGCCCGATCGCCTCGAGAGGGGACACAGTAAATGTCCTGTTAACTCCATTTGATGAACCCTCGACTAGGACTTTTTTTCGAAAGAGACCAACTGAAACGTCTATGGGACTGCGACAGCTGCGATCAATTGTGAGTGATATCCAATTAATATGAAAACCACAAAAGGTGTTCCGCACTCAATTCGGAACATGAGTGCACCTCTCCTTCAGAACAGTATGGTGTTTGTTATTGAGAACGAGCAAGCTACTCTGGATCAGCTAAATACTTGGGGAGAACTGGACTAAGAAACTGTACAGGGTGAATATATCAAAAAGATTCCTGGGGTTGATTTCTGTTAGAATTGTCAAAGGCGTGATTTTATCCCTTCCATTTTTGTACAGAGAAAATAAAACTGTATGAATTAAGCAAGCAAGAATCATAAAAGTAGAACCTGATGAGCGACGCCCAGCGTTATGTCCGTTTAATAGTTTATACGTGCATTATGAACAACTGCTTAAACCCTAAGGAAAAAATGTTTCCTCGCAACAATTAAACATCAACTACTTTTTTCTATGTTGAAGATAGGTCTCATAAGGTTCACCTACTGAATTTTCCAAAGCTTCGACTTTGGATTCTCCTATGCTGAACATAACATGGTTTGATTGATTGTTTCCGCTTGCTAATATCGTCGATATGCCAAAATACAGGTTGGTTGGTGACTTCTCCCCTACCCCCCCCCCCAAAAAGGGTTCTACTTCAGATTATCATACATTCTGGAGGAACCAATAAGTGGTATCTCACGGTAAGCTCCCACCGAACGTTGTGTGAGTATTTCAGAAATGGTTTCTGTGTTCAACAGTCAGGTCAGGATAGCAACGTGATTCGGCTAGTGCTGCTTTCACTGTGTATTGCAAATTCTTACATGACTGTTCCCTAAACTATTGAATGTATTACCCTCCGCGGACTTCGATGGTGACGTTATATCCAAAAGAAACTGCCAAAATCTTACTCCAAAACTGAATCATTCACTTCAAGCAGAAGTTTTGGAAATCCTTTTTCGTGGTTGATTTGTGCTAACCAATCTGTCATCCGATGTACTTTAACTGGCATGGTCGCCTTCTATTTGAAAGCGTAAACCCAACATTATGGCCTCCAGTTATTCAACACACTCTCAATCATCGGATATTTTCGAATCGTTGAAGTAAAGACTATACTCGTGTGTTCAGTGACTCACCATTCTGTATAAGAACTCCCCCAATAAATTAGTCGTTGCCATTCGTGAACTGTGTGAACATTTCGCGGACTTTCAGCAGTATAATCACTAGGCATTATTTTGACTTTTTCTTTGAATCGGACTAAAAGCCTTCTGTACTTCATCCGTTCGTTCAAATTTCTTGTTTTGTCGCAATAAGTCACACAAAGGCGATATGAGTGCATTGAACTCTTTTACGGAGTTTCGATCGTATCTTGTGCTAAGTAGTAAACGTCTGAGTGTTCTTTTGGAATTCAGCACCGAGACGTTTTTGGTCTTTATAATTTCTCCGGGCAACGGCTTCAGTTCCGCCGTTTAATTTTATGATCCATGGGTAGCACTAGTGTTCTCTTCATTTGGGACTTCCGTTTATGTATGCACACGCTTTAGGAATTCGCTTCAATACGGTGTCAAGTTTCACCACAAACTCAGGTTCTGATCAACCGTAGATCACAATGTTGCCTCCATACGCTGCTACACTGTTGAATGCTCTCAGTGACTGCGTTATCAGATACACGATAAACCAAATGGTCCGGGCCTGACTGTCTTTCACTCTCGAGGAATTTCACTCCAGACGCCAACACAAGTCTAAACCATGGTATGCCTTCTTTTGGAATCTACGAGAGGTGGTGTTGGAAACGTTCCCTTAGTTGC
>JTDE01000865.1:61556-79318 GCA_014338405.1 Paragonimus skrjabini miyazakii
GTTGAAAAAATCAATAAGGTGACTGCTGACAACTGACAGTAAAAACTAATGCTGAACTTCAAATAATTGGTATACTCGTGGACCAGACGTTGGCTGTATAGTACGTCACACAGTAGGAGTCAGATGCTTGTGTGTGGTTGAAGTTGTTATGAATAACCTGTGGTCACGGAATTTCTCAGGAGTAGACAAAATTCTTGCGAGAACGCAAGTTTGGTTATGCAATAAGATTGCAATCGATGTGGCAGTCGCCAAAATGCATTAGCAAACTGACTTTGTGTGAGTAATTGCAAGTCTGTGGAAAACGCGGAATATTTGGTTTATGGCAACCGTTTCCGGTCAGTGTTGGAGTATGTTCTCTGATCCTTTCTGAACAAAGTCTAATAGCCCGACCAACTCACTCTGCATTGCTACAGCTGAATGACAACGAATACACCTCTAGTGAACGATTGTGAACTGGTAGCTCGTCTTTCAGGTTCAATCTTATCATCGGTATTGTGGAACGAGTTGGTGCAGTCAACAACGTGACCTGTTTCCAATGGATTAGGTCGGGTTTCGTCTAAGTCGCTCTGTTGCGTCATGACGCATACCAACCACTTAGGCATGCTTTCAGCCATTTGTTGTCGTAGTATTATAGCATAATCGAAAACCGAAATTACTTGCCTTCTCCGAGACAATGTTAATCAATACTCGCCGTTCGGTTCTGTGTGTGCATAAACTGTTGACTCACGCAGTTTGTCTGCCTTGGAACTGATAACCGTCGTTGTTTCATGTGAACCCAATCGTTGATTGTTTCTATTGTTGTTGCTATCCGCATGTCCAATATATTCTAATGCTTACGTTCATGACTGAAGAGAGTAAACGAAATGTTAACATCTCGCGACGTACCTCTTTTATCGTTATTGATGAACTGGATCAAGGGAATTCAGTGTTTTAAAGGTACAAAACTGTTGAAAATTGGTTTACGATATACCAGATTGACCGGTGTCTGCACAACCTAACATCAAAAAAGTGCAAAGCATTGTTCGGTTACTCTTCCCAACTGAAAAGAAATGAATAATGTGCTGCATTATAACACTGAAGGATAGTTGTTCATATGTCATTTATGTATATGATGATCGAAATGTCATTGGCCCATCGGAGGTACATATGTAGACCTTGAACTGCAGGCTGAAGTGGGGATTCTAGCCTACCTTTCAGTACGTTTACCAACTGCTACTCCGTCAGATTGCCAATACAATTAGCCGTCAAAACGAGACTGTTCTGTCATCACCAGGACGGATCTTAACGTGGTGTGGCAGCTTGCGCATCTTAATGACCTATTGAGCTAAACGATCACACCGACAAAGTCATTTATACCAGGTAAGTCAGTAGGTATAGATATGACCAACCACAGTCTTCCGGTCCTCTAGGTTGAGGGATGGAAGAAGGTTGACATATTGTTCCGAAAAATCTATCACCTTTGGTACACTACCAACTACTGCAGTACAGGCTTTCCAGCCAAAAGCTTTGGTTGAGAATTCTAAGCGTCTTGGCAGTATCTCAGCTCACATAAAATCATGAATACTCACAACACCGGTAATTCCATATTGTATCGACCATTTCGCAGTATAAACCGGGTTGTCCTGTCTGCTGCATACAGCAAATTACACAGGCGAAGACATGCTACTGCTGACTCATCCCCCACTGTCCTACCAAGTTTAATTCTTAGGTCCTCCCCGACCTCCATTTTTAGTAATTACTCAGGCCATCCTCGTCCCTTGCTGTTACAGGGGCTTTCAACGTTCACACACTGAACCAGATAGGTTAATCAGGCCGCTCTCGCATGAACGTTAGGCTCGCTAAATGTCAATCTCTGCTGCATTTGAGAGACCAGAATCCAGGACAGTGGTCAAAATATAGAACTAACAATACTTACATTGTCTACCCGACACTAGTTATACAATTCGGGTGATTCTACGACCACCGCTACCGGTCAGGCTGGAGTAGGTACAATCCTCAGGATGATGGCTGGAGCCGCAACGGTAGGTTGGATTTTTGTTAACGGTAGACATTGTGCCGTCCGCTTGGCAGGTTCTATCGAGACCACCTTTACACGCAAAACTTTCAGGAATCTTTCCATTCTGTTAGTTTACGTTCCGACTGACTGTAGTGACATCGGTGTAGAAGGCACTTTTACTTTGATCTTGCCTCTCTTCTCCGGTCGACACATGGGTCTAATATAGTCATTCTGGCCGGAGATAGGAGCGCCTAGGTCGGCTACTTTGGGAAGGCAGAGTCTCATCTAGGTGGCAGGTTTTGGGTAGCATCACACCGCCTGGATAATGGCTGGCGGCTGTTGCAGTTGTGCGCGGAGTATAAGCTAGTTTGATCCGCCACTAGTTTTAAGCATCGTGTGCGTCATTGTTCTATTTGGTGCCCCTCTTCTCCGTAACAGACTTGGTTTCAGGCAGACCTGCTGATTATGGGTGGCGGGGCTCCATTCAGGATCGTCGTTCCCATTGGAGCACATACTTGGATTCAGGTCATGCGATGACACGTAGTCGCTTCGTTCTTATTTGGACTGGGAAACGAGCTCACCGATAGCAACGGCTGGCTGCTGACAACCTGACTACACCGTCGTTAAAGCATGAATACCAAACTTATGTAGAAGGGAAGTTTAGTAGTTCTCACTCCGAAGATCCCAACAACTGCTGGGCCAAAGTCTGAGAGGCCATTCATGACGTAGGAACGGTGACGTGTGTCACGGTGGTTCGCGAGGTGAACACATGTTGGATTTCAAATAAGTCTCTCGAGTTAATAAATACCAGAACGAACACTCCTCCTGGCAGTTAGTACAACAAGTTTAGGACAGATGCCCGTAAGAAACTGAAACGTATCCTAAACTCTGACCGTGAGACTTGGTTAATAGAAAAATTAAGCAAATGCAAATCGCTTTTGTTTTAGGGACCACCAGCACTGTTCAAGCTTATCCGTGCTACTTGTCCTAGGCGACCGTCTGTTAAAGAAACTACCAGCCAGTCTAGGACACCTCTGGCGATGGAGGGGCATCTCTGTGAGGTTTAAGAGTCGTGTATATAAGGCGACAGTGAGGATTGTATTACTTTACGGCTGCAAAACTTGGTTGTTCAGGGTAAGAGACGTGAGCCCTCTCCAGGTATTTGACTATCGCTGTTTGTGTTCCATCGCTTTCGTTGGGTGGTACCAACGTTTTAGCAACGAGCAGGTTAGAGAGCGGGTATTTGGTAGTAACTGTCAAACGAATTCTTTTGTTCAGTCCTCGCATTTGCACAGATTAAGATAGTCATATATTGAGAATGCCAGCCAGTCGTCTACCACATCAAGCACTCTGCCAATTCCACGATCGACTGGCGTAGGGTGTGAGGTGGACAAATGGTGACCTGGCTTAGAGAAATGAAGTCGTTCATCAAAGTGTTGACCACTGTGGGTCGATTTTATCTCCCAAGCTGGGGCTGGTGCGACTCATAGAGTCGCTGACTAGGGACATTAGGCGGGGTGGCGACTAATCCGGCTTAGTGGTGCAAACGTTGTCGTTGTTTGTCGGAGTTGTCCATGAAGTGAGTGCCCTTGGTGACGTGTGGCAGTAAAAGCCTTAGGAGGGTTGGCTTACTGATGGCGCCTTAATTTCACCTATAGCTTGGTTGTTTTTTTGTTCAGCGTAGACATCGTGTTACTGAATGTTTGTATATAGATATGGCTATTTTTAGTAATTAGGTCCCTCCCCTCATTTTTCCTCCTGTCTTTCTGTAAAGTGTTTTTTCTCCACAGTTGAATGGCGGTTGATCATTAGTGGAAACTTTTATTCCATAGCTGCTATGATGATTATATTGATGACGTAGACTTAACATGACATGAAATTAACATTTAGGATACACCATAAAAGTGGTTCTCTCATGTCTGGTTTCTGTAATCTGAATGTGCGTTCAGATTGTTCTGTCTGATCACACGAGAAGTTGATTGTTCCTACTAACGGAACATTTGTGTAAAGCAGAGTTACACAGAAGAGGTCCATGCATCGGTATGTAACACTGAAATTCCTTAGTGCATCCACAAACTCAAAAGTGTTACAAAGGTCATCTTCACAGTAAAGGCTACAGTAGTTTCGCGAACTACTTGTAAGTTGAATGATATACCGGACTGTCTGAATGGACAATTGATTTTGTAAATTTCAACGAGACCATACAGGCGCGAGAAGGTGGATCTAGTTGATATCATCTGGACAACCAGATTTCGTGTGGTATGGTATTGCTGATAATTATTGTAAGCATTTTACTACCTGCGGTTTGTATTATGAAACCTTTGGATAAAATCGCAAGGTCATACAGCACCTGTACTATTTATTCCAGAATTTTAGTAAAAGTTTTTAAGAACTTACAGCTTATGTAATGGATTTACTAAATGCGTTGGTCCTTTTATGAAGACAATAATTTTAGGCAAATCGGTCAACTAAGCTTTATGGAGAAACTATGATGTACCACATTACTAAATCACCAATTTCGGACAATTTACTGGTTATTTTGATACAAAGTCGAATGTCGAATATTATATTTATGAAACACGGAAATATTCGAAGGCTTCGTTGCTGAATTTCGAAACCGGTCCGACGTTACCGTGTTACTCTGTTTGGTCACTGAACAAACACACATACTTTTTGTAAACGAAAGAGTTACATAATATACAAGTTTATCTAAATTTCCAATCCAGCAGACTATGGACAACAATGTTAACAACACAGCATGTATGATTTCGAAAAAAAAGGGTTAAATGGGTAAACGTATAGTCAGTTCCCTGTGAGTACAGTTATTGTTTTAACACAGGATAGACTTCAGAAATCAAACATTCAGTTAGCAAACGTGTGTGTATTAGGTTGTGTTTACTGAACCGCGGCCACATTTGTCTTTCAACCGATTGTCGAAAAAAAGTGGATGAAATTGCGTTGGTCACTACCAGTAGCTCAACTGAAGCTTTTCGATTAACTACATGTAGAATAGACAGACATTGGATGGATCAAACGTAGCACTGTGACGAAAACAGTGCGCATTCGAATCGTGACTGATTGGAGTTACATAAAGTTAAACGGAAAGAAAACATCAAGAGTCGTCCTTTATTTGGAGCACAATAAAAGACTGAGCTTCAGAAAAGTAAAACTAACCAGGTATCAGAAGCTCCACAAGTTGTGAATGAAAGTAGCGCCGCTCCTACATGAACACCTTGCATTACAGCATAGAGAGAAATTCACGTCGAAAGATCTATAAGTACCATCTCGGCCGTTCGATTTTGTGGTTATTTGGCTTCTTCTCATATGAATTGACAATTATCTAAGACTATCTACCCACTCCGATACAAGTTCACGTGTCTCATGGAAAACAAAACGGGAAGTCTTTAACGCTATGCCAAATTACGCAGGACATCGATTAGATACCAACCACCATCATCAGCACTTGGGCCTACCAGCAGTCTGCATAAGCTATTGTTCTTATTGGTAGCAAACCAAAAACCTGTTACGATTAAGATCGTTTACATGGTGACCAGTTCGTGCTATTCTCGATATGACGAGACTCCTACTAGCAGAAAACAGAAGAGCAGCCTATGCGCTTAAGCTTACTGCATGTCACCCTTTCGGTGCTTTGTCAGTTGCACGTTTGTGCACCAATAAACGCTGAACGTTTCACTCCCACGATTCCGATTTGGTTCGCTGAAGACAAAAATCTGTATCAAATATTTGTGGAAACTGAAAACGTTTCGGTAAATAAACAGTGTAGTGGGGACGACTGGTCACATTATACTACTCATACCAGTACTCAGTAGCGAAGCACCAGCATATTTTTGGGTATTGAAGTGACGGGAAGAAAATACAAAAGTAAACACTGAAGTGCACGTTGACATGAAATGGTTCTCTTTCCATACGTTGACTGAACATTGGAAACCGTAACAACCGTTACTTTCTTGGACCAATGTTACATGTAAATGGGTTTGTTTGTTGTGGTTTTGGAGCATAAATCCCATGTGCCGATTTTCCGAGTAAACATTCCTCTCGACACCAATGTTGTTGGCTCACGGCAATAATACGTTTATCGCTTTAGACTCCAGGTTTGGTATAGGTACAATGATTAGTCTCTATGTGATTACTGTACAGGTGTGTAACACAACGGTATTGCGAACATAATGTTTAGTTCCGACGTTTGAGTAACCACAGGTAACCTCCGTCAAGGCAATTTTTCAATCAAATGTTTACGAGATTAAGACCTGCTGGTAGAAAGCTAAGTCGACCGGGTGACTTTTCTGTGCACTAGCAATCAGTGGGTTATCTTTCAGTCATGCAACTCTGGCACTGTCCTTTTCGTGTGCTTGTGTTTCTGTGTGTGCCTGAGATCTTGTCATTGCAGTCTCTCACTGTTTATTTTCCGAGAGATAAAGGTTTCCTTTTCGTGCTAGCAATTCAATTGGTTAACCAGCATTGGCCGGCTAGACACAGAGACCTCACTCACACACCTACTGGTCTTATTTCTTCACGTTTACACTGGATACGTAGTGTGTGAGTGGAACCAAAAGTGGTGCAGCGCAAGCCACTTGGGGTGTTGATTTAAAGCACAGGCGTCCTTTGGCTTCGGTCACTGTGACGGGCTAGTCCGTTTCGGATGCCGCCAACCATGTATGTGCCTGAGGTCACTAGTGAAACTGACCGGCACAGTCAAGCTGATATTATCCCTATTGCTTTTACCGGGTTAATTACATATCACACAGCGAAGTCTCTTTAGGTGCTTGATTAAGACCTTCTCAGTTCACTCAACTAGCTAGTATTGGCTTTGAACCACTGTCTTCACAAAGTGGAACAAATACACAGTTGAACAGTCTTCACGTTACAGAAGGTTCTTAAGTAACTCATGTTCCATACATTGTTTATCTGCATAGACTGCGGACCAGTATGCACACGTGAAAGTTTCTGTTCACTACACGCTTTCATGACAAATTGTGGTTGACGTGCTCGGTTTAGCTAGACGTAATACCATTTTGTATGTTCCTGTCAGTTGCTACACGTAACACTGATGAGATGCAAAATTATTCCACCGAATTAAGCTCATAAACCAAGTCAGTCTATACACTAGCCTACCGTTGGGCAAAACCACGGTAGACGGATGTTCAAGGTCAATTCGTTCAACTATTTCTCACCTTCATCATTGTTACATGTAACAACCGACGAGAACGTACGAAATGGTACTACCATCTTGCAAAACCGGTCTTTTGGTTCCGTTACCCAAATTTGTAACTGAGGAAGGATGTTTTGTAAAGGCAATACGTCTTTCTACTAACCTAGACACGTTCGATCGCGACCTTTATTTCGCACGTCTGTACCAAAATAAATCGAATGGGAGATACAAGGTTTATTCTTTACTATAAAACACAAGTTGCCACTACATATACGAATACACACCCCCATACAGCTGATCAACAACTATTGAATAGAATGAGTCGCAGTAGGGGACTCATATTAACTGACGTTTTTTTAATGTACGTTGGCAGTTGCCACAACGTGGCCAGCAATGGTCACCAAAATCGTCGAATTGACAACGTGCGACAACAAAGAGCAGACTTTGGCCGGTTATAAATTATCTGTTGCCGGATTATGGTTTTTCTAGAGACATTCAATGCTTTTCTTTCTATTATCTGATTAGTTACATTGTACTGCTATTGGCTACACATATATATTATTTCTGCTGCACTATCCTTCTCACTGTATACATAATGTATTTCGATTTGACAGGAAAGAGCAAAAGAACGCAAACTAAAAGAAGAACTCGCCAAAGAATTACAAGAGAAGGATCGGCTAGCAACCGAATTGAATTTTCAATACGAACAAGTAAGGTTATCATTTATTGACTAGTTAACCAACAATCTTGGTTTATGGCTTTACTTCCAGTCGTCTCGTAATTAGCTGTTAGTGCCGAACATCATCAGGTATTGGTTATTGTCAAACAAAACAGGTTTAATCTCTCCTAATCAACTCGGAACATTGTGGCTCTCTACTTAGTTACCAGTGCACCGAATTGTTGACACCAAAATAAATTAGCGGTCGTTTGCGTTACTGTTTTCCGTAAATGAAGATTCAACTCTCATAAAGTTTGTTAAAATTAAAATCACTTCAAGTAGGAGGGTTGTAATCATCACCATTGACATATAAGATTTAATTCTCGAACTATTCATTTTCTGATAAGAAAGACACAATAGTACTTCGTTATAACGTAACCTTTGGGTTTTGACCCTAATGTTTCCATAATTGGTTAATTCCCTACTACACTCATTGTCACAACGGTACCCTCACATTCCGTCTTCCATCTACTTCACACAAGTGACTGTAATTATTAAATAAATTACCAAGGAGTAACCCTACTGGCCCAACAGAGCTGATTTGCTATTGTCAATCCCATCAAGTTTTTCGACAAAGTTCACAACTCACCTTCAGCTTATACTTCCTTCTTACCCAAGAAATTGACAATAGACGGCTCTAGCAGAACAACAAACTATTGTCTACGTGTACTTCTGTCGTGCCAGCGAAGCAGCTTATGACCACTAAACGAATGTGTAATTAATAAGCCTAGCAAGTGGTCAACTGTGGAAAGTATGATATTACTTCAATATATCGTTTCTATTTAGATACGCTGACTAGTAGTTGAAAGCATCAAGTTTGTGTCTATATCGGTATGCATCTAAATTGAATCAAAACAGAACGCAAAAATGATTTTTTGTTCATCGTATAGCCACAAATAGTGTCAAGATAACACGTACCTTGTCGCTTTGAAGTCTCGTAAATGAGCACTGCAATTATATTGGTTTTATTGTATCGGTAGCGCACACATTGACTTTCTTATGTACAGTAAGTATCGGACGAGAAAGTTGAAATTATCCTGGCCGTTTGGCTTCCACCGGCGACGTAAACTGTTCGATTATAATTTTATTTAAAAAGACACAAAAGTATAGTGAAGTTACCGAATGTGATCACTATGCCACCTTGGATTTCTGATTCAAATCATCATTTGGGTGGAGAACAAACGCCATGTTTTATTGATTAGAAGTACACAAAACCTGCTACTTCAAGTTACTGAATGTTAGTCTTCGCTACGCAAATCAAGCAAGCAAAAAATGCGTGAGTGTTAGAAGCTTCCGTGAGTTTTCGTCAAAGTTTGGTGCACAGATGAAAAGACAGTTATCAAATCGTTCTCTCATTTTGTACTAGTACCAGCCAAAGTCGTTGATGACTGTGGGCAATAGCCGAAATGACTTCCTTCTGCCGAAGGAGTCTTCTATGCAGACAATTGATGCTTAAATACTGCACTTCTTCTAACGCTGCTAAACAAACAGATGCTACATCAGCAGTTAAATGATTTACCCCATTCAAAACCATTTAGAGGAGCAAATGTTTGTGATACCAAACGATTCTGCATGGTGGTATGATCCACCGTTAACTCACTAGTAGTTATTAGCTGTTGGCACCAGACCGTTCTTTGTCGTTTTGATTTCCTGTAGGTGCTTTACTTTGCGACTTTGATCAAGACCCTTAAAATCGTCAGCACTGTACTCAACACTCATGCATCAGATCTGAAGAAGCAGACGGAAATAAGTAGAAAAGATACTCAGAGATGGACTGGACGAGATTTCATTACATAGTATACAACTGTTAACCCTGATGAACAGTCACTGGATGCGTTTGGAGCGAATCAACCCAGGATAGACTAAAGTAGCGACAAAATTTTTGATGCAATTTTCTGAAAGTTTTACCGGTGCATCCTCATGACTCTACTGCACAACATGGACCACATTTTCTATGCTGAACCAGGCAGAACTCTTGAATGATTAATGCATCGAAGTATAACAGAATAGACGCATTTCAAAACGGATTTTTGTTTTGATACAGTTTTGTATGGGAACCTGGAGTAGTAAAAATGATCAAACGAATGGCTTACAAATTGTCATCCCGGTATTCTTTCATACAGTCACTTCTTTAAGAAGCTTGAGGCCAGTTACTGATGTAGCGAACTATATTTACACTTAAACAGTTTGGGCGACACCATGTGTATGCGGTGGACAGACTCGTTCCTAATAAATCCCCTATGTGGGAGATTCAGAACTGAGTTTGATGCACTGTCATCCTGCATTTTGGCTACAGATGTAAACTGTGCAATCTTATCAAAGATCACATCTATTATTTATAACTTTTGTGCTGTCACATGATCACAGGCTTGCAGGTAGCAATTGGGACCGACAGTTTGCAAAACTGACTCGATAATCCACCCATTTGTGTGGGCCTTTTACATGCCTTGTAGAGAAGATTAGTTCGTTAGTATTTTTCTCTGTTCACTTCGCAACTTTTATAACTTCGAAAGAAATTGCATTATCTGAGTATTTTCTCCTTGTACTTCAGTCTGCCTTATGATATTTCTTCAGCAATCTCGGTAAAAATAATCTATCTAATCTATCCTTAACCAAACCATGGTTGACGTGGTAAAGAGGCACCTATAAAAATGACCTCACTGTATTTGTGAGTTTGCTTCGGGAGGTGAAAATGTTGTACCATGTAACCTGTTTCAACAGCTCAAAGTGTAATCGTTAGTTTGTATGCTTAATTCGACAACTGTCTCTAAAGATTTCTAAAACGGAGGCTTGTTTAAATTGACAAGTAGACTGTCAAGTACAGCCTTGGTAACACTAATGTAACTTCCAGTTCCAAAGGACAAAAATTAAATTTTAACTTTGACAAAATTCATCTGCTTAAATGAAAGATCTTAACTGTTCAATGGCTTGTCAAATAGGGCTGTGAACCGTCGTTTTGAAGATTCAGATGAAGAACTCATTTTTGATAATATATGTACGAAACTGGTGAGTACTGCTGATGTGACAGCGTTTCAAAAATCCGATGCCACCTTTAGACGTCGCTTGTGGAAAGAATTCGTTTGATCCCCACACTGTCATTGTCGGAAGTCAGGACACGTTCACAGGGTTCATTCGGAAACAAGTAGACCAGGTTTGTTTCAGAAACATTTCACACAAAAGGGCAATCGGGGATTATAAAAGATGCACGCCTCAAAAAGATAGTATATCACAGTCTTAAGTCAATTCGATAAGACAGTCATTAAAAGAAAAATACTGTTAATAATGGAATAAAATCGAGAGGATGAAATGTAAGCTCTCATAGAAGTCTAAAAACTCTTTTCATCACATTTTGCAGTCGAAAATCTAAGCACCGTAAACTGTTTCCACATTTTATCTTTCATCTTTGTAGGATACACATTTTTGGCTATAATTTTGAAATATTTTTTCGAAATGGTCTCCAGTTGACTGTGATCTCTTTGACTCCAAACGAGCTGTGTGATCCGTCAGGGTTTCGGGTGATTTGAATGTAGACATCAAACGGGATGCCTTTGCAACAGACCTCTTAAATCATACAGTTGATTATTGCGCGAATTTTTACGCATTGGTTGTTTACATTGTGATATGAATTTGTGTGCCACAGAAAAAACGGTTGCAAAGCCGATAATGATGCTGACAGCCAATGATGCACTCATCTAATGCGTGGTGAATTAAATTTCTTTAATGTCAGCGTATCTGAACGGTTAAGTATAAATTTCTCAAAGGATATTTTCGCGCAATTTTCCGCATTCGTGTTTCTTATCGTAGGTAAACTGAGTTTATTGTAATCATCGTAAACATACAGTTTAATGGGTGCAAGAACGCATGCCTACATCTGAATTTTTGTTACACTGTTTAAGATATAATTTCGGAAAATGTCAGGATCCGCATAAGTGCACAAAGTTACACACAAAAAAACTAGATGAATTTGAAACAGATGCACAACCGCATCCTAAAAGATGTATTACAAATACACCGCAACATGAAACAAACAAGTGACATAAAGCAAGGGCTGAAAGCAGTTTGTAGCTTTCTGAAAGGTTTCCTTAACCAAGGTATCTGAAATGTTTACGGAGTGCCACGGATTTATGTCGAATTCACTATAAAACCTGCAGCAGACTAATTTAAGATGCTTCAAATTGTACGCATTGAGTAGCTGATTAAATATAGCCTCCGATAGTAACGGTTTACTGATTGTTCTAGCTTCCATTCCATAGAATGTATATGATCAACATAAGTACGCTTCATAATGGATATTAAATTCGTCAGAAATTTATTAAATCTTGACATTAAGAGTTGTTAAAATTGAAGCTTACAACTGCAACTACTTTCTACTATGATTGGTAGTTGTTTGGCTCACTATAGCATCAACGCAACCAGCCCACTAGGACAGGATGAAGTAAGATTGTTCATATAACAAGAACGTTATACTTTTAAGCCCAGCCGGCAGACTTCTTTGTTCGGTTGTATGTCTACTAGCCTATGTATTTATCTTTTTATAGATACGCCATTAGAGTGCGAACCGAAGTACTCTCTATAGCCATGAGACTTCGAAGTATTTTTGTGACAGTTTCATGGGATTATTTTGTAAGTATGAAACCTGGGAAACTGAGTGTCACAGCCGAAGTTGGCTTATTAGTAGATTGTCATTGTGAAAATCTGGTTGCATGCTTCTCTTCAATTTCGATTTGATCATGAACAGATAGGTTTCAGTCAAGTTAGAATTCGACAATATTGCTCCAGTGTATTTGAATTTTGGTCCCCGAGTGTCATGATAGTCTTAAAAAGATTCTCCACACACGGTTTATATTTTGCGATTCGGATGACTTGAAATTGTAGTTGAACCATGATACAATAGCTAACGGGTTCGTTCAATTATGAAGTTCATATATTTTCCGTTGCACCATCGTTTAGCTTTCCAGGGTTGCAATCTGCAACGTTGCCTCTGGTTCTTCATACTCACAACTCTACGTTCCACAGCGGTCAGTTTGTTCTAGTTAGCTGACTTTAGTGGGAGAAGTCGATAACACTGTGGTTTGAAGCTGGCGCCATCACATAGTAAACCCGAGCTCCATTTTCAATAAACTACTGGTCCATCTTTTGGGGTGACAGAACTTCAAAAAATATAAACGCCATGTCCATCTGTTACGTTTCACAGTCGTATACATTGTGCAAACATCACACAGTTGATTATGTTTACCGGGCTGAACCACTCATTCTTGAGGTATGCTCACTTGACATTTGACCGAGTAAACCAGATTATGACTCATTTGAAGGTGGACCTTGTTGTGAATCTCAATTTTAAGTGACCCACTGAGAAGCATAGCCTTTCGAGTGATCAGCTGGCTTACAGTAAACGGCTGACAGCCAGCTCCCCACGCACATTTGTAAAGTTAGTCAGCTGACATTCTAGTTAGTTTAAAACATTCAGCATTTTTGAAGAGAGATATAATAATGCTAATGAGGAGTAATCCATATGTCTATTTTGCCAACTTAGGTTCGCAGTCGAATGGAAGAGTTGAACATGCTGCAAAACGCAACGCTTCAAGAAAAAGAGCGGTTTATTCAAGAGAAAAATGACTTGGAGAAGCGATTGAATTGCACGCAATCAGCATTGGATGATTGCAAAGAGTATATTGAAATCCTACAGAAGAAGGCCAGAGAGGATAGAAAAAATCGAGCAAAAGCAGCAATCGAGTTAAGTGAAGGTATAGCCTTGGAACGAGAAAATCTGGTCCGTCAATTGGATTATCTGCGGTACGGTAGGCTATGTTCTAAAAATGCTAAACTGAAATCATTTAGCATACAATTCACAATTTAATATGATGTCCACTGATTTAAACCACACAAAGAAACTTCACTTACTTGTCGACTGTTAGGCTGTAAATGCATTCTCAAATCGCAAGCAGAAGTTAATTGGCAATACTCTAGAGTGTTGATGCTTAGAACATTGAGTTCCCTTGATCCAATTCACTAATAACGATAGAAGCTATATATCATGAGATTTTACCATTTTGTTCACTCTTCTCAACCACAAACATAAAACACTAGAACAAGGAGGACGTGAGGATGTAAAGTGTGCAGTAGAAGAACTTTCAATTCATTGGACACATTTTTGGTCGAAAACATTTTCACTTATATAAGCTACAAACTAATCACAAATTATTCCGTTGACTAGCATTCATTGATAACCCTGTCACCCGATCACGTGACCGACCTAGTGATTATTGTCATTAAGCAGCTTTCGGAAAACTCCGCATGAGTTATTGTTTGCCGTCTATAAAGTTAAATGAGTAATAGAGGTTGGTCAAGTTAACGATGTGGACGAGTGGAAATAACTGTTAAACCAACCTTACGCATCCGGCATCATTTGAACAATTGATACGTACTAATTATGCCTTTGTACTAGCTGTTCTTCTCTTACAACGATACATAAGTGGCCATATATAGTAACCAAACATAGGTGGTGAATGGAAAGTGTGGACTGTAGAACAAACTTGTTTAGACTTCATAACAAATGGTTCCGATATATACCCTCCGTAGATTAACAAGGCTTCCTGCCCTCTGAAGGTTACTTACATTAGGAAAAAACCAGTACGGTTTGGTTTGAGTGCTACGTTTACGGTGATACATGCCCTGACCACGGAAAACATTTAAGCGTTCGCTCATTTTCTCATGAAGCATCCGTTCTAACAAGTATCCACTTAACTTCAAACGAGCCACTACTAATCAACCGTACATGAAAGGTCATTTACATCAACCTTTGAACAATGCTCAGGCCGTCTGAAATAGCAAGCGGACGTGAGTAGTATTCAGTTGGCGTCGACTGATATCTGTAAACATCAGCTCAGAAATTTTAAGGATGTCAGTGAGTTCAATTTGATCAGAAGCCTCGGTCGTGGGATCATTAATTAGAGTCTAAATCAACTTGATGTCACTCGAAGTAATTGAGCAGTGTGAGCATTACTGGTAAGTACATTTGGTTTAACTTCTGAGTACAATACTTTCGAGCTTATTGTTGCGGGAATTAGCATGATTACTTCATCGAAATGTAGCTACAGTTCAATTCCTAACCGTAGTAATGACATGCACTGGTACACAACTGTAAGAAGCGGAAAACCCCAGCCTAAATGACTCTTTCGAAAGTGCTGGCTGAAAAGTATACTTAACTATGCTATAGGTGGGATGATCGCCGTCTGCTTATCAATAAATTACAAAGAAATTATATGTTTCGCTTTCACTGAGTGCGTGTGTCAAATGATGAAAAACTTTTCATAGGTCATTTGAAATCGTCTGTCAATGAACGTATCAAGATATCGTAGAAGGAAACCCATTGAACAGTGTTATAATTAAGCAGTGATTGTAACCGGGAAAGCAGCTAGCCCAATGACATGCTATGTCATCACGAATTGCTATAAACCCAGTAACCATCACGGAGTGTATTGGAGATTTTAAACATGAAAAAGGTTGCATTTTTGTTGCTTAAAAGAAAACGCCTCAATTACATGCCTAAGAGGTCAATTTGCATCACCAATGATCAAAATGAAACAAAAGTCCTGTCAAGTTACTATGTTTACATGACGTAGATTGAAGAGAGTAAATGGCGAGTACATTGGTTCTTAGGGAATGTAGAATATATAGGTCTAAGTGGAGGAGCTTGCTGCCGTATTCTGTGATCTGGAAATACTTCAATATACTACTTACTCGCTGTTTGTGGAACTATGCTACGAAAACGAGACATATGTGGGTTATACACCATAGCACTATCAAGGCTAATACTTTCCGTAAAGCTGAGATATTGACAAACAACTTTTTTTGATCCGAGGTACAACCTTAAAGTATGAAGAATACAGCTGTGAAACAGGAGGTAAAATAAGTCATACATATGATCTACGCAGTCGAAATCGGAATTGATGTCTGCCGCATAGCATTACTCTGTGTTTTATTTGTTCAGAAAGTATGACTTTTTAAGCATTAGTCTAAGTCTTTTGTTAAACTAAATTGAGCGAAACTGACTGTTTTGCGTCTGAAATATCGATAGCCTAACAGCTAGTCCTTCATATACAACACTTATAAACAGTTCCTTCTGGTTGTCAGTGCTAGAACATTGAGTAAAACTAATCATTGGTTATGTTGCACACCAGTTAGAATCCACGATTTGACCCGACATAAACCACAGGCGTTACAATTCATGCTGACATAAAACAGATTGCATGTTAGTCTGTGCATGCTGTAGGCTAACTGAAGGCAGTATATAATGATCGGTTTTCTATGATTCGCCGTTGTAAAACATACATGATGACAACAAACAATTATAAGAATACTGTCAATGGAAAGCTGTGATGTCCAGTTTTGTATGTCTTGAACAACGAATCCGCGTTTCTTTCCATTTCAATGCAGACTAATCAATCAAAAGTTGCTGGACGATCGCGAAGAACGTCGATTGAGAGGCCAGACTAACGGAAGTCTGAAGAAAGAACCAGGATTAAATGGTTCCGTCGCATCACAACTGCTTCATCGAAAACGAGGTGCGACTGGCGAAAAGAACAACAAACGAGAAAACAGTCGTAGTTCTGTTGAGTGCAGTACGCCAGAATCGACAAGTGACATGGAAGATACACGTGCCATTGCAAACACAAACGAAGCTCTCAATTCAGAACTTGCAAGACGAGGATCAGTAATGGGGTCATATTTTGGGACAGTGTAAGTAGACTGATAGCAAATGTTCCACAAAAACATGGCTTCCTGTTGTTAGCTATACATGGATAATTTCACGCGGGGTGCGATATCTTCAGTAACCAGTGATTAGTACAGACGAGCAAAACATCCGAAGGTGATGTTGTAAGGTTCGTGTACGTTACAAAAGTTATGCTATCAGCAACTGGGCTTATCAGGACTTGATTCTCCATTTCGTATCTGTTAAACTGGTATTTCTGTCTACTTCCTCTGTGAGTACTACGTTATTTCAGTGAACGGGACCCATAGTTTAAAAAAATGTGGAACACTGACAAACAGGAAGGCTGAAGTTTTCAGTGATATGATCATTCAATCATACGCACCTCTATAGTAGGAACATTGCAATTAACCTCGTCTTTATTGTCACATCACCAGGAAGGAATGATTTGAATGAGAAACAAACAAGAAAACTTTGTGTAAAGTTTCAGGTTTCATTTACTTGGCCAACATCAATAAGTCTTACAATGGAGTACGAAGTACCGCCATGTTACTGGAATAGGACATCATAATAACTAAACGAATACATTAGGCTTCATCGAACAAGCACTATGCATGTAAATAATAAAACGGTTTTTGCCGTGTTCATTAGGTTTTTTGTGTGTTATCTTCTGGTGTTACACAAGCCTGTTACAAATGTGCATAATAACACCCCATGTCATTAGAAATGTAGCAACGGCACTCAGCTGAACGACCAACTCCGTTGAATTGAGGTAGACTGTACCGAGTTCAAACAGCTACAAACGAGGCCACCAACGAACGTCGTCCAGCGGGTTTTTCTCATCGTACATTCAAAGGTAACACTGAAATGTTTTGAACATTGAGGATATCAATCTTGTACGATCCGTGTAGCAGTAGGAAAAACATTGCATAAGGCAATTACGCCATGACACGCTTGCTCTTGTTTGTCAGTCGCACCGCTGAATTTAAGGGAAATTGTAAACTGAACAAACGATCAATATTTTTCAGTCGGAGGATAAACAATTCCACCATGGGACTGAAAATGTATTGGCAGACGTGAAGGATAAACATGCTTTGCTCGAAGACGACTGTTCTGTAACATCGCGTTTGAAAGGTTTGGTTAATCATAATGTAACAATGATCACTGT